>OY294052.1:1051724-1289579 GCA_958510825.1 Brachypterus glaber | reverse complement strand
GTTTAAAAACAAAAAAGTAATGAAAATTAGAAATATTCCTATACTTAAAACTTCATCAGGAGAAAGGTATTTACAACTGAATTAATCTTTAGGGCTTTTTGTATTTTTTTATTCTTTCTTTATTCCCATATATTGCTACGCAAATTAACCTCTTCCATATCAAACAAAAAAGACCATTCTCCACTAATGTAAGAAGATTTAGGCAGTAATGATCTCCCGAGTGATCTCCAAATGTTGTTTTTATAGGGATAAAATTGAACCCATTAGCTAACCTTAGTTTTTTCCGAGGTTTTTTATTATAGAACAAATATATACAACAATTTTAGTAAAATATTACAAGTTTTACAAGCATGGAGGCAATTGTGGTAATAAAAATGACAATTATTAACTATTTACTCGTACGATTTTTTTTATAACAAAGCAATTATTTATCTATTAAAAAACGTGACATTTATTCATTTAGCAATCTATTGTCTAAACATTACTGAAAATTGTGATAAAATTCCGCTTTAAAAAAATATATTTTATACATATACACAAGCATACAGAAAAAAGTTGTAAAATCTATCATTTTTGTCTGTTACTTTAAAAGTTAATAAAGCTTTTCTTTTCTAACCTAGGTTAGATATGAATTCATGTCTAATCTGTTTTTTTGGCTTTTGGTTATACCTCATAGATGGCGAAACTAGCGCCTTCTCCGTAAACAGTTGAAGTTTGCGAATAAAATAACCTAACATTTTTGTTTATTTCTACGAAAAACAATAAGAAATAATATTTATTTATATATTATATGGTTCATTCCGAGACTGATAATAGGAAATAACAACGAGCCACTTATTTAAATTATTATTTTGTTGAAATTTACAGTGACGGTATAAATCTGCAAATTTTTTGTAGAAGATCATTTAAAATGGTTAATTTTATGTTATTTATTTATGCTTGTGAATAAAATTCTGTTCTAACCACATAAGAAAATGACATTTCCAACTCTCTAGATGCTAATTTGGCCTAGTCTGCGCCTCGGCCGAGTAGCATCTCTCGAGTTGGAAATGTTTCATTTTCTTAATAGGTTAGAAATATACTATTACCCACTGACGATCAATGTATACCAAATATTTTCATTTGCCCGCTTAAAATTAAATATCTGTATCAAAAGACTTTCTTTTTTTTAAAGAAAACAAATATATTTTTTTTAATCAATTTTTTTTAAGTAACTACATATATAATTTTTCAGAAAAATACAGTGGCCAAATTAAATAGCATGTTCCTGTACTAAAAACGGACTCATGACCAAAAAGTAAATAAAATACAAAATCACATCAACATAAAAATGTTACTCTGTTTTTATTGGTTAAAAAGAAAACATAAAATGAATTTAGTAGAAAATATAAAAACGTACGTGTTTTTAGTATCATATATCGTTTAAGGTTTTAAATTTATAAGTACCAACATACAGAAATAAATATTGATAAATTATTAATTTGTTTAGTCTAAGCATTTGAATCATGTCTGATAAACTTTCCATATGATACTTTTATTAACAGGGCTCGGAAAAAACACTGTAAAAAATATGTAATTACACACGATTCTGCATGTAAATGTAATTTAATGCAGATGCATGTAAAATTGTGTTATATTATGACGCACATATTTCGCCGTTGCAGAACCCTTTTGGAGTGTTACGCTCATGTTAATGGTATAGGAAAATAGCGTTAGATGGGGGGGGGGTCCAAAATGATCAAAATTTGCGTTACGTAATACTTGAACGTTCCCTAATTTTCTTATTATTTAAAATAGAAGAAAAATTTAAAAACCACCTAAAAGGTAAAATAAAATTACACAAAAAATGTAATTATAATTTTTTCCATGACCCCCCTTCCCTCTCCCCAAAATGTAACAAATTGTTTCTGGACAAAACATTTTTTATGAGAAAGTATTCCCGCTCATTCCAGACGGCTGGTTTTATTTGAAACTACATTTTTTGATCCACCTCAGCTTGGCCTAGGTTGTAATTCTAAATAAAGCAAATCATTTCAAATTATGGATGGAATAGTACTGTATTATTTCAAATAATTTATTTGGTGAATTTCCAAATGGATATTACATTATAAGAACAAACAGAATTTAATGTTGCCTGTTCGAAATGATTGGGAATTAAAATTTTACGCTGATAACAATTGGAATCAAAATCAGACGTTTTAGATAAAAGGAATCGTTTGGTTTCAAATCCCATAGCGTTTTATATGGGGAGTACAATTCTGACGAAAAATATACTTTTTGCACGACCAAGACTAAAACCTAATTTTACGCTTTCATTTTCGGGACTAAACTTGCCGTTTTTCTCCCTAGGGTATAAAAATCACGGCAACCTTGATAATATTAAAATATTATACTTACTATGTGCTTTGCTGGTTCAAAAATTAGGTTTGGTGGTGTTTTGTAATAAATTAGCGATTCAAACCAATTTATTTGATTTTAACAAAGAAAACCTTTAAAAATAACATTGGTATAACAATTTATACATAACTTAAAATTTATCATCTTCGTCCATTTTTTTGACGTTTGTGTCAACCATATTAAAAAACAATTGAAATCGCGATAGCCATGTAACTGACTTTTCGCAATTTACAGGCATCTTGATTAAATTACGAAAATAAAACAACCGATTTTAGAGCCGTGGTTTTTAATTTTAATTATATCTACCTACCTAAATTATGTTTGGTCCTGTTAAAAATAGTGTATATACCTCAGGACTAAACTTGGCTGTTTTAGTCCCTTGCATTCCTGTTTCCCTCGCTCGCTACGCTCGCTCAGGAAACACTAATTCAGCGGGACTAAAACAGCCAGTTTAGGCCTTTGGTATATAAATAACTATTAAAAACCCTAAAAATCAGCCAATAAATATACAAGGACTTACACTTAGGTTTATGTACGTCGGACGTACAAATAGCATGTTCCTAAAGTTATTTGATACAGACATTTTTGTTTAAATATAAGTTTTTCAGTGTATTTAATTTCAACAATAATAAGCTCTTATTTTTTCTAAAAATAAAACAAGACGACCCTAAATACCGAGTAAAAATAATTGAAAATAATCCTACGAAAATTGTTCTGGTTTTTCTTTATATCAGAAGAATTCTTTGATTAAAATCGCTATATCAAAAGAGGGGATTTATTAAAGAAGTTTTCTATTGTTAAATAAAAAGTTTAGAGTATATTTTCTTATTAATAGTGAAAATTTAGATTAAAAATTGTTCTTTGTTTTTCAATTAAAGTGGTAATAAAAGCGCTATAATTTGCTGGGAAAATAAATAAACCTCGTTTTATTATGATTTTATTTTTATGTTTTAAGATGGGACACAAGATGAAATGGAGCTCTCTTCAACTAGAATTCTGAAACAAAAGACCTCTACCCTATCTCTATCTCATTTGGTTGGCTGGAAAGTGTAGCACTGAGCGGCACGAACGAACATAGCAAATGTGAATCTGTAGAATAAGATAATTCTACTAAAATTTAGATGGCGCCAGTAATTTCTTTAATAAAATTAATATGGTTACACTTTTCGCCCGGCCAAGTAAATATTGTATTTGTTCAACAAAGAACAAATACAGAATTTGTTTGGTTGGATGGAAGTGGGAGTGTATGTATGTATTCTATCCTTTTTGGGTAGAACTTTTGTCCCTGTTTAATCTAACGGGAGAAATCGCCATTGGACATTTCACATTTTAATAATTTGATGGCATAATTTTCATTTTTCCGGGCACTGATTCCCCCTGATCCTCGTATAACTACGACCTTGATATATAAATTATATTTTATAGCTTAAATTAAAGATTATTATTTCCCAAGGTAAAATCATTCATAGCAATTTATATTTTTAAAATACTTTAACTATTAAGAGTTTTTTTTTTCATTTAAAAGGCCCTTAATACAGCATTTATCTCATTTTTGTACATAGAATCTTCTATACATGTTGAGCTGTAAGTTGCAGCACATGCAAAATGCTTATTAAAATTTAATAGCTATTTTATATACTCAAGGGAAATAAAATAATTTGTGCATAAGAAACTGTATTGTTAGAATAGTCTAAGACCTGCTGAACATTTATAACAAGTAAAATTTTCCCGGCTGATTTTTACTATGGCTTAAAGTATATTCTATTACCGGTTGCCGGCAAGCTAGGGACTTCCTGGCTGGCCCAAGCAAATCAAAGACCGACTGGTTGCTGGAAAAAGGAAGAACTGCACTCTTGTAGGGGTCCTCACGGGCCACTGCAAGCTAAGGAAGCACCTGGCAACAATGCGGATTCTAGAGTCCGCTGTGCCCAGAGTGCGGAGAGGATGAAACATCCTCTCATTACAGCCGAGTGTGTCAGATACGACAGGATCAGGTTGCAAGTCTTTGAAACTCAAAGACTCAACCAAGATGGACTAAGAGATCTCCCCTGGGCCAATATCCTGACCTTTATTGAAAGGACGGGCAGGTTCAAGGAGGACTCAACTTAGTAAATGGCTGGGATTGCCTGGGGTGACAAAAAGGGCCAGAAATGGCCTAGTTGTCCGGCTTTGGCCAACCCAAAAATTTACTACTACTACACATTCTATTACCAAATTGCCAGGTTCTGGATCCTGTGTCTTTGAGTGTTAGAAGTCCATAAATGGTGTTGAAATGGGGGTATCCTTAAAACCTGTTTTTACCGAGTCATACGTTTATTCAACGAACTAATAACTCTTCTCTCTAGAATAGGCATTTCATTTGTAAAAACTGACAAAAACGTAGCCAACATATACATTTGTCTGTCTTACTCGCACAGCTTTGTTCAAACAGAGTCAAAAATACCAGTTACTGGTAATTGTTATTGTTCAGACCTGAATATACCTACTATTTGTTTACAAACAAACCGAGATGTTGGCGATACTTTATTTTAACGGTATGCCTATTCTAGAAAGAAGAGTTCTTAGTTCGTTGCGTTTATTACATTCAGATTAAGTTGTTTTCATACTTATACACAATTATTCTGTAGGCCAAGGATATGTTGTTTTTACTTGTCAGATCTTGGTTTTTGAAAAAAAAATCACATTTAATCAAAAAATATTTTATAAATTCTCATGTAATCAAACTATCCTACTTCATGTCCATATTTTTCGAATATTTTATGCACTTAAAAAAATAATCCATAATTTAGTTTCTTAAAGCTTTAGATCTGCGTGCAACAAGGGCATACAAAATGCTAAAATTTGTGTACCTACAAGAAAGGGGGTTAAGGCATGTGTAAAATGCATCCGGGACAAAATAATTTGTTAAAAATGTTCAACATCTCTCCCAGTTTTACGATTTCCTCGTTATATGTCTAAATAAATACTCGAAATCCTTCTCAGTTGTTAAATCTAAAACTAGGTGCTTTTATTAAACATTAACAGTATAAATGGTAGGTGTTTACACGTAAACAGCACAATGAGTTAGCAAATAGAATAATAGAATACAAAATAAGACATGAAATTTGGTTGTTTAATTCTATAACACCTTATAAATCAGAATAGATTAATATTAAAATATTATAATTTGAGTAGATTGTAATAATATTTATCTTTTAAGATAAACTTAAAAGTTTATATTCTCATGTTAAATACAAAAGTCTTCAGCGAAAGTAGAAATTTTTTCTTATGGACACATGTAAATTACATTATACCCCCCTAACACCCCCCTATTGGTGGGGGTAGCCAAAATATGAAATCTCTACATCCTTTAATAACGCGAGAAACGGGGTATAAACTGTATGAATTTTGGTAAATTTGCGTGACGTATTTTATGGACCCCTTTTAAAAAGGATATGGGCTATGTTATACCAAGATTTATATGTTTCGTTTATGATCATTTTTTTTAAAATTAATTAATAGGAGACCCGCAAAGTTTAATCTGTTTTTAGAATTTAATATTTTATCCAATACATACAGATAATAAGACAATTACCAGCTTTATTTTAAATAGATAAACTCAATAATAACCCCCGCGTGGCTTTTACTTTACTGAGTGGATAATTATTTATTTTACCCAGTCAACTGTCACTTGTCAAATTATTTTCTCTTAAATGTCATTAAAATTTTTAATAAAAATATGAATTCTTAAGCTATTTATTGGATAAAACCTTGTATGGCACTCATGGGTAAACCGATATTGCCCTCTCGAAAATTAACCTGCTTTGCTGACGCCTCGCAGGTTAATTTTCTCATGGGCAATATCTTACTTTACCCACTAGTACCATAAATAACTATTTATTAAGCCAGTAATATTGTGCACCTAAATAAAATAAGAATTTCCTTACTAAAACCGTTGAACAACAAAAACTAAAAATATATCCATCCACTTAGTTTATTTTTCACTGAATTAGTAATTTTCGTAACATTTTTGCAATTTCATTTGAATAAATCTTGTCTAAGCTTTTATTTTTCTGAAGTAGAGTGTAATTTGTCTAGGGTGAAAATTAGACATTGTAAACTGAACTTTTCTAAAGTGTTTAGAGCTGGTTCTCCAAATATAGCATATTTCTAACCTAATAAGAAAATGAAACATTTCCAACTCGACAGATGATATTTGGCCGAGGCGTAGCCTAGGCCAAATTATCATTTCGAGAGTTGTAAATGTCATTTTATTATGTGGTTAGAACAGAATTTTATTCACAAGCATAAATAAAAAACATATTACCTCGTAAAATTCACCATTTTAAATGATCTTCTACAGAAATTTTGCAGATTTCTAATGCCACTGTAAATTTCAACTAAATAATAATTTAAATAAGTGGCTCGTTGATATTTTCTGTTATTAGTCTCGGTAAGAACCATATAATATATAAATAAATATTATTTCTTATTGTTTTTCGTAGAAATAAACAAAAATATTAGGTTATTTTATTTGCAAACTACAGCTGTTTACAGACAAGGCGATGGTTTCGCCATCTATGAGGTATAACCAAAAGCCAAAAAACAGGTTAGATATGAAATCATATCTTACCTAGGTTAGAAAAGAAAAGCTTTATTAACTTTTAAAGAAACAGACAAAAATTATACATTTGGAATCTTTTATGATGCATATAAGGAACGTTTTTCTATATGCTTGTGAATAAATTTTATTGTTCACTCCAAGCTTTAAACTTCAAAAAAGCAAATCATTTGATTTAAGTATTTAAGATGTTTGGGGATACAAGACATTTGAGCCTCTTGATCTGAATAATACGTACTTGTTTTTAGTTTTTTCTCTATATGTAGTAGTAGTAGTAGTAATGGTGGGGAGGTCAAGCCTGGCAACTAGACCATATGGTCCTTTTTGCCTACCCCTGTGTTACTAGTTTTTCTACTCTAACGAGGATTTTAGTTGTTGTACCCCGGGACCTACAGTTTAGCGAGGAATCCGAACCTCGTTTTGTCGGCTTTTTTGGCTAAGTGAGCGGCTTTGATCCTTAAGTTTATTGGCTGCCAGTGCACTTGGACCGGCGCCAAACTGCTTAAGGATCATTTTCGCTTGCAGCCTTAGTACAGATCCTGGTTGCTTGGAAGTCCTTAAAGTGAGCTCTGCCAACAGACCTGACAGCTACCTTGCTGCTCCCTCTCGGTGCGCCCGGGTAGTATCACAGGTCCGAGTGCTATGCGGCATTATCCACTGCAAACCTTTTTCTGTACTGTGTGCTTAGATCTTCGGCAGCACAAGCCGACGTGGTGGGGAAACGACGGTATTTTATTTCTGTGAAAAAGTTGTTCCACAACCGAGGATTGAACCCCGGCCTCTCGAATACTAGATCGAGGCGTTCACGACTGAGCTACCGCCGCCCCCTTCTCTATATGTAGGAAACGTTGTCGATCAATTGATATAACTACATAGTACTATTAAACGACTTTGACTAGGAACCCTAAATGAAATAACATGAAACTTTACACTTTATTTAGGGACCCTAGTACCCACTGAACTAAAATAAATGTATTTATTTTTTTTATATTGTTAAATTATGTGAACATTTTAGAAACACAATCTAGGACGAAGAATATTTAACAGTTCAAAATATTTATATACTTATTGCTTTAGTACATTGTACTATTTTTAAAATTAAGAATTTTCAGTAAAACAATATTTTGTTAAACCGTCTCTAAGTTAACCACGAATAAGTTTGAAAGAAAAATGAATCTAAAAAGAAAAATAAGCTTCGTGGTAAATACAAAGAAGACAACAAGCCGTGAAGATATTAAATGCTTCGTATTCTGTTGAGTGTACTCTTAGCAGAGGATAGTTTATTATTTTTTCTACGACTGGTTTAGAATGTATGCAAATACACACAGTTTTCACACATAGAATGTATACATTCTAGCTCCCGATACGATATGACTATTTCGTATCAAGTGTTAGAATTAGCACATGTTGTGCTATCTCTTGTCTATAAAGAATACTGTAGCAAAATTAGCAGAAAAATATACTCGTACATTTTACCATGAAATAGTAAATAATTTAATGTAATTTAAAGTTTTACGTTAAAATTACATAAAGTTTATTGGGTTTTCTTAAAATTTGACCAGTTTTTAATCCATTTAGTTCAGAAAAATAAAACTGCTCCATCTATTGTTGATTATTCAAACCATGTTATAAGAGACATAGCATTTAATTTTTGGATTAGGTATAATTGGTAAATAGTTGGTAAGATTTAACAAAAATCTTTTTTAAGTACTTGTTTGATAAAATTTATTAATAATATTAAGTCCTTTATTTAAAAGTATGTGTTTTGTTGCAGTTACGATGTCTAGTGACAAGGAACATTGTCTTCAACCTTGTCTGATGTTTGAAGCCATCCAGTGGTTCATATTTGCAGTCGAAGAAAAAGTATAGTCTATAACACGTATGGAATACTGTTCAAGGTAAGACTGCGGGGAGTACAATAACTATCGTTGAAATTAGATGGCTTTTCCAAATTTAGGGGCACTTCCTTAAGGAAAACAGTTTTCGGGTTATAAATATTCTTATAAGATTTATGCCGGATATAAATCACAGACTCTGGATTAAGTCTTTGCTACAGTGAAATATTTTAATATAAATACGAGTATTTATGAGTTTAACAACTAGACTATGGAGTAGGTAGAATACTTTTGAGAAATTGTGTAATTTTGTATTTTTGAATTTAGTTTAATCCTGAAAATGAGACTGGAACCAAAGTATTGACCACAAATATGATCAAAAATTAGTTTTTTAGTATATTAAAGTACTAGTTTCATAACATACGTTTTTAGCGCACGAGTACAAGTTTAGAAAACGAGCCCCTTGCGGTGAGTGACCTAGTGCGCTAAAAACGTGTTATGAAACGAGTGCTTTATACAATTTTTTCTATTTTGCTCTAAAATATTAAAAAACTTACATTTAAATTGATGACTGATTTAGGGATTTTTGTTTCGAATTTAAAATTCTAAGAACGAATATTATTTTAATATATTTTATAGTAATTTCTTCTCTTTTCCACTGCAAGTAACCAAGCCACAATTTTAACACGGTAAAACATAACCCAAACACAAAATTTTGTAGAAAATTAAACTTTAAACCGACGTTCATAATTGCACGGAAAACGTCAAGAGATAGACTTTTGTCTGTTGCCAACCCAAAAGAAAAAAAAGTAGAAACCTCTTATGGGCCTATAAGAACACGCAAAATGCGTGTGATTATGAGCTTATAAGAGTCGAAAAATAGAAAAATATATATTTTATTCAAAAATTCTGAGATATCATTCTGTTCTGGACTTCGTTTATCGAATTTTGATACTTAAGTAAAAGTTTTCACAAAGTAAACATATTTGACATATCATGCAGATTTATGAATAATTTTCCGATTGGTCTAAATTTGCCGGGAAATGCTGCATCTCTCTTGCAATCGGTACTTAGTAAGTACTACTTACAGATCAGAAATACCAACCGTTTGTAATCTAGTTCGTAATGCTGTTCTTGCCTGGCTGATGTTTTTGAAAGTATTTACTATTTTTAACTGTGGAGCAATATATGTATAACTAAATTGGCATGGCATGACCTTCCAAAATCGCTGTCTATGAAAAAGAAAATCTTAATTTCAGTTTATAAAAGAAGAAAAATAACAAAACAAACAAAGCATATATCTTTAGGGTGCGTCTCATATTTTTACCAATAAAAAAATGTAATTTCCTTTTAACACTCTTTGCAGGTCCATAGTTAAAAGAGAACTTTAATACGCGAAAAAAACAATACACAAAAAATCTGAATTAAACAATTTTTAAAAATGTAAAAAATACATTATATTATCACATGTGTGTTAATTTACTTTACATAGGAGGCACAGTGTAGTGGGCTAGCACGTGTACATAGCAAGCCGACTAGCGTGAGTTCGATTCTCAATGGCGCCGATTTGCCTTTTTCAGTTAATTAATAATTAAAATTTGGCGGTCGATAAGTGAAACAAACACTTCCTATAAACTGGTTCGAAAGTCACCACAATGATCAAAATTTGCGTTACGTAATACTTGAACGTTCCCTTGTGGAGGGGGGGTTAAAGATTAATAAAAATATAAATGATCTACTGCTAAAGGTATACTTTAATATGCGATGCAGTTACACATGTGCGGATATCCGCGAATATTGGTGAAGATTTTCTCTTATAAAAGCACCTTGTGTCACCCTTATAGTCCCTCAGTCCCATATTCCCCAGCCCATCTTTGCCTTGCTGACGTAATATTTCTTTTTTTGTGACATTGTTTCTTAAAAGCTTACACTCAGAAAATGTCATTGTAATTTTAATACTAAATTTTATTTGTAAATCCATATTTATTATTTATGTCGCCACCATTGGTATTTAATACTTTAATTGTGTTAATAAATACTACAATCTGTGTATTATTTACAATATGTTGTCATACTACCACATCACAACGTGCTGGTACATTTGGATCCCCACGCAACATGTGTTTATTAACACTAGCATGTTATAGTAAAAATTACTGTTCGGATTAATGAGGGTAAACTGTATATCTATAAATTTCGTTTCGTTTTCTATACGTTTTCCAATACAAGACTGAAATTTAAACCATATAAAAAGTCCAAACAAAAGTCATTTATAAACCATTTTATCGTGTCTAGACAAACAGTTGATACAGTTAGTTTTCGCTATAGAATCTAAAACATGTTTAAAATTTTTTGACCATTCATCCGTAATATCAAACTTTTCTTGTTTGTTCTACAAAGGGATTCTTTTACATGACCCATAGAGTTGTTAAAATATCTCTTGAGCATTAAACCCTCAACAATAAATTTCAATAATAATAATTTTTTTCCTAAGATGGGGCAGGGTGGAGTTTGGACATGTTAATGTGTACTCAAGTCTAAACGTTCATGAAACATTGTACGAGCTATAAAGTACCTTTAGGTTATTTGAAGGTCTATGGCCACGTTTTTCCAGAAATAACATCAATGCAGTTACATGGAATATCCTGTTTATTTTAGTTCTACACTGAAAAAAGTATTTTATTAATTTTGAGCCGATATCTACTGTATGAATTAAAATTCGTTGCCTTCATAAATAAGTTCATTATATTAACGAAATTACATTAATTAAATGAATTTTTCATTATTATAATAAACTTTAAGCACTGATATAAAAAAAAACTTTGTTGCAATTAAAAACATTTATCGGCTCAATTAACAATAAATATTTTACCAGGTCGATAGCCCTTTGGATTTAATCAATAAATTTAATTTTTTTTTAAATTTCTATTTGTTTTGTCATTTAAAAGAACAACCCTGTACCAAACTAAAAGTTTTACTCCGTACTCTAAAAGGTTGGCAATATAATTTCGCTGTAAATCAGAATTAATTGTCAATACGAGTTGACATGAATTGTCTTGGCCATACGATTGTTGTAGACGTCTGGTAGAGTGGAGCGTCGCGACGCCAGCTATCGATTCCGACGTTTTCGCACTTTTAACGGGTGTAAAATTGGTGACAATTGGGTATTGTAATTGTATGATCAAATTGTATAGTTAAATTTACAGCTATGCGGACTGATGTCATCTCAAAATAATACCTAATTATAGTTGACGCCACATTTATAGTAGAATGTTTACATTTAAAATAGATTATTGTTTGACACGGACGTAATTCAATTTAATTATATTAAATACATATTTATCTTATATAGATCGATGCACAGAACACAAATAAAACAAACAAAGCCGGTTCAGTAAATATATATTTCTACAAATGCCTTGTAGGTGTGGCTAAATCTTGTGTGTAAAAAAATCTCTTATAACTGTGGCAGCGACTATACCGTCGCAATTAGGATTACACTCATTTTATTACAATTTATTTGTAAATTTGCTGTTGTAGATGATCTGTGATAGAAAATTGCCATAGTAAAATGGATGAATTATCATTGATAATAACATTGATAATAATATTATCAAATTATGCAAAATGCAACGTTATTAGGGTATTATTTAAGTTAAAATATAAATTCAGCACTGATTATAAGCGACCGCAAGACGCCTGTCTCCACTCTACAACAACTCAACGCCAGTGTATCTATGATTAAAGCTAAAAAAGATGACAGAAGATGACTAATAGCTCGCAACTCCCCGGGCTCTGACAATTACAGTAACAAAGAATAGCAATGCCCAGTGATCAATATCACAAGCTGTATAATGTTATATCTATAGGTAAATATGTAAATTACTTAGTGGGCTGTATCATCAGTTAAAAAAATAATTAAAAACTAATAGTTGTTTCAAAATAGTAAATATAAACGAAAAAATAAAATAAATTAGATTTTATGGGTTTTATGTATTTTCTTATGCATACATAGAGAAGTTATTAGTGTCGTTTCATATTCGTATTTGTAAAACCACTTAAGATAAAAACATATCATTGAGATAACTTTTTAATTTTAAAAGGTTTCGGTTTTTAAAAAACGTTTTTATTTATAAATTATTATTGTAAACAGTAATATTGGTATCCAAATATCGAGGGCTTACAATAGATATATCTTGTCTTTATCAAACAATATCAAACTTTTTCCCAATATTTTTCCCTAGGTCTTTACTAGAATCAAGATTCTTTGTCTTGACTTCCGATTTCGAAAACAAGACAAGAGTAGAATTTAAATTAAAAATTATTGATATTTTCACTTCTGGTGATAACAGATCAATAAGAGATCAGAATTGTTTCCGTTCAAACAAACAAAAATATTTAAAAATGGTTTCTTGTATTAGGCAAAATTTTATAAATGTTATTATGCCATTCTATAAAAGGCAACAAACTTCTCCGACTAAATATCATTTCAAACGCACAAATTTAATTTTAATTACATTCAGAAACGAGACGTAGAAGTAGTTATTCATATTTGGAACTAAATTACAACAAAAATAACCAAACTTTATTAACCTAAATTTAAAATTAACATAAAAGCAATAAAATTTACATACTGTATACACTGATAGAAATGTTGTAATATAGGCGCCAACCATATTTTGTAATATGCCATAGCATAAATATGTTATACGATACAACATCCAGTTGTAGAATTAAGAGGTAAACATTGTTTACTAAACAACATACAATTGTTATAAATACAACAACAAATGTTATCTCATGTCCTAGTTGGTACTATGCTATAGTACAATTAGTGGTTGGCGCTTATATAACAATATGTTGTTGTATTAATAACGCTTAAAATCAGCAACTGTGATTTTTATTGTTGTAATCTTTACTAAACCAACTTTTTCTCTGCACTGCATCCCCATTCCCCGACTTTGCCATTTTGACCATCTTTAATTTTATAAAAATGTTAAAGTTGTATTTTTTACAGTGTAGAAAGAGTACCGTAAACATAGTACGTGTTGCAATCACAGTGTATCTATATTATGTTGTCTTTTAAGTGTGATCTGGCGCCACCTAAACAAAACTAGTGAAAGTCATAAAAATTTGGTTAAAATATGACCTAAAATTATAAAGATTATGATAACAAAGAGCTGTCAGCTAGGAAGATTGAGTTGATAACGACAAATGAAGTAAACTTTTGTGACGTTCTACTAACTATGCTAGTGTTCCTTCAGTTTTCTCCAAAACCATCGATCTGATGAAAAGAAGTCACTGGACCAAAAATATGCCTCAAGAAGTTCTGCACAAATCTTATGTTTTTAGTAGGTGTTACCAAGTATGATACCCTAAGTATTTGTGTTTATGTTATTTATTGTACCTTTTCCCATGGAATGTCCTATTTACCGGACTAAAAGAGAAACTAAAGTTTTGAACGTGTGTCCCGTAAAAAATAATAACCTCAGCAGTCGCTGATATGACCCTTCTCGGCCCATAAATGGTAATATAGCACACCTACGCGTATTCTCGAGTTAGTTTTGAAACGCGCCGTTTCTAAATCTTTATGGATAAACGCTGTCCCTTATAAATGTTAACTGATTCTAGGAGAATCATTATACACGGAAAAAAAAAACGGGTGAAAATTTATAAATTAAAATTGGACGACCCCCCTTTCCATTTAAAAAAAAGTCCCTTTATGCCTCCCTGCCCACATTTCAAGAGCTGAAATTATCAAATATATGCTAAAAGATAGTTTAAGTTGTCTTATTTAAGAAGGTTTTCTCAGAACTTGATTATCTCTTTTAGTTTACGAGAAAATGGCTGGATAAATAGAGTTGGTACACCCGGTATGTATGAAGGGGAGGGATGAGAGGGGGAACAAAGAGGAGCTAGTCATCTAAATACCTAAGAGTTATTCCAATGATTTATTTATGGTAATTTTTACTATAGTAAATTCAAGTCCAAGGTGCAGTGGAAGTAAACAAAAGAATCGCGCAGGCTGCAGCGGGCGCGTGATTTTATTGGTTAAAACAGTCGAATGTTGCGAGAGTAGAAAATTAAACAGGTCAGTACGTGAGCACTTGCGCTGAAGCGTACAATGCATTGCAATGGACCGTCATATAGAAATATTTTGTGTTGAGTCCTACCTTGTCACCAAATCAGTTGTAATCACGTGCGTTTGTTTATAACTACTTCATCTTGAAATTGAATATACTATAATCATTTATATACGTGTACATTTTTAATTTTGTCTTGAGAAATGTTAAAATTAGGTTTCTTTAGTTAATATAAATTAATTTATTATTACTGTGAAATTAAATTAAACTTACATGTTTTAATAGGGGATTCTTAAGAACATAGTGTTGTAAATTAATTAATTCTCAAGATGCTTAATTAAATAATATATTATTTAATTACTTTAATTAATAAAGGTTTAATTAAGAACGAATTAACTATGAGACATGCTTCCCTATAATCATTATGTCTTTTTTTATAAATTCTCTTAATTATAATTAACAATAATTATTAGTCTGGTGCGGTTACTGGGTTGTCAAACAAAATGTTAAATTTTTAAATTTAACATGTTATTCTTTATAGTTTTAGGTTATATTTTTTTTAAATAATATTTATAATAATATAGTAAACGAATTTTAAACTCTATCTACTCGTTTCGGCCAAAGTCACCCCGGCGGCCAAAGTCAACCAAGTTTACGGTACTCAGAAATCATGTTAGCCTTTCTTTTTCTTTCACTGGGAATAAAATCTTGAACTGTCAAACTGTAAATATTGTCCTACCATATTTTTTATATCTTATTATTCTTTCTAAAAAAGTTTCTATTATATTATAGTTGTCCAGATAAAACAAACCAAACATGCTTTCTTTTTCAACAACCCTAAACATATAATACAATTCCATTACCACGACAAGAAAAGTTTTTCCTGCCGCAAAGGAAAGAACTTTTAGTAAAAGCCAACAAACCAAGAAAAACCTATAAAGACAGCGAAAATGGAAAAATAAATTCGTGAAAAACTGGCACAAGCAAGAGATATGATGATGTTTGAAAATTTAATTATAAAGAAAAGCGATTTGAGACCGTGTGTCAAGAAGAATATGAAGTAAAAAAAAAGAATGAGTGATATTTTACTGTAAATTGCTGTAAAGAACAACAAAGTGATAACCAGTAGTCGGCGTAAACTCAGTTATGACTCATCAACGTTGAAAATAAACACAGAAACTTAGGCTTACGGAATAATTTTGCCGAATTATGAGGGACATTTTTATAAAGTCGATAAATCGAAACATTTGACGACTAATTTGTTACACACAACAATTTTGACTGTACATATTAACATATTTTTTAACCTAGAATCGCCCCTTAAAATTTTGTAACTTATTTATGAATCACCCTGTATACTATACGCCATAGATATAGTAGAATGTTTACATTTGGAAAAGATTAAGGGCTAATTTTATTATATTAAGTTAGTAGAGGATGTACTAGGTGTAGTAGATGTTCTGATTGGATAAGTAGGTTCAATCAACCTTGAAAAGCGCCAGAAAAGCGCCAGAAAAGAAAAATTATCCCTGCTAAAAAAAATCTCATATATTTGAGGCGTCGACTATACTGCGAAAACGAAAACTTCCCGTAAATCAATAATACCAAATCCGAGTTTCGTCAAAACGGCTCAAAAATTTTGTAGGCTTGTATAGATAATCCCTGGGATAATCCTATTTATTTTTACCTCGTTATCCCGTAACTAGCCGTTGGCTTCTGGACGTGACCTACAAATCCAGAGATCCATGACCGTCGTATCTCTACGACAATTTGAACGTTTCTCAGCCTCCTACGTTTCATCAAGGGTTACGGTTATAAAACAACTTCAAGTTGCAGTTATTTTAAAAGAATTCATATTTAATAAAATTGTACATTACCTTAGCTGGTGATACCTAAAATTACATCGGCACTTAGTGCTGCTAAGAGTGCCGATGTATTGACATCTTCGCCGAAAAGTCAAAATCTAGGACCACGTTTTTTTTTTCACATTTCTCGACGTTTTAGACCATTCTGAGTCGAAATCAGTAAAAAAAATTTTTGCGTCTGTCTGTCTGTCTGGGTGTAAACTCTCTAACTCCATTTCTACATGAGATATCGACTTGCGGTTTTTTGCATATTGTTTCTTAGCGTATTCCGAAGAGCTGATTAGATTTTGGGGGTAAACGATTGTGGGTAAGGGGTAAAATAGGGTAAAACTCCTATTTTTAGCGTTTTTTGTTTATAATTAAGGCAATTATTATTGTATTTGGTTAATTTAGCACTTATATAAAAGAAAGTTTTAAATTGGTCAAAAAATGATATAAACAACGTTTACCTAAAATGCATTGTTTCGAGAAAATGTTTTTTTAGCATATCTCACATATTTATATATTTTAAATAAAAGCTCTTTTTAAGCCCTATAAAAAATGTTATATACAGTTTTTTGCTAGAATATAATGTTTTAAAGATACAGAATTTAAAATCAAACAAAACATCTATTGAAATTTGCAAACTAGATGGTTCTAGTGTACAAATTTTAAGCTTCCATTCATTTGTTTTTAATATCAATCAAAAATTGTAATTAATAAGTTCAACTTGCATCCAAGTAAAAACATATTTTTATTATTAATTTTAATTATATATTAAGTGTACAAGAAAAGCTAAAGTGTAATATAAATATTATACAAGTTAGTTTGTGCAGTGAGGAGTAGTAGTAAAATTGTAATTATGTTATGCTACCCTGTTCTAATAGCATGTTATTAGTTTTTCCAATAGTGCCGATGTTTTGACAGGGTGCTTGCAACGTTTCATCTAGTTGACATATTTATATTTATATTTATTTATATTTTTATTTATATTCTAATTTAAATAATTAAAAAAAATTCTTATAACAAGCAGTAATTAATAGATTTACATTAAACTTATTTGTATAAAATATGTGTTTTAATTTAAAATAAATTACATCAGTTCCTATTTATGACATATAAAAACTAAATTTAAACGGAGTATGTATGTTGGCTATTAAAAATTAAATAAGATTAATGATCATAATTTTAAACGAACATTAATTTGACAGTTTAATCTTATTCTAATAAAGTAAATGTATAAATTATTTTTTTTGCGCACCTTACTATTTATAGTTCTGGAAATTTCGATCCACGTCAATGAAGAATTTAATTTCATAATCGTTTCCTTGAACTGTTATTTTTACAGTTGAGTCTTGTTACAAATGCCGCCCGTACCAAATTTCATGTTTCTAGATTAAGGCATTCAAAAGTTACTAAAGTATGACCTTGAACTGTCCTTTTTTACATTTGGGTAGATTGGTCTTGACCTAAAGGCCACCCAAACCATATTTCATGTTTATAGGTCGAGGCATTTAAAAGTTAGAAACATAATGTAATTTTTACAGTGGAGTCGACTGTTCTTGTTACAAATTTCATATTTCTAAATTGAGGCCCTCAAGTTATTAAAATATGACCTTGAACTTTTGACGGAAGGCATGGTTTAGTGGGCTGGCGCGTCTACATGAAACGTCGGCCCTTGTCGCTTAAAGCCTACATTTATCTCACAAGCACTGACATTGGCTTTTTTAGGTATATAGATCTAAAAAAAATTGTTCGGTGGTATAACTCGAAATACGGAAAAGTGACATTGGCCCTTTTAGAACCAAGCCACAGACGAATTATTTCTTTTTCGTGACGTGTATGACAACTATCGTTTCTCGCAAAACTCTGTAACTGAAAAGCACCCCGATATTGCCTCAATAAGGCTTTCAGGTGTCAATTGCAGTTCAATGTAGTGCATTTTGACGATTATCTATACGCGTTTTGACTATTAAATAGACACTTATTGAATGTATGGTCGTATTTGAGGTCACGTATAGAAGTGTTTTTAATCCAACTATACCCTTTTAAAAAATTATGGTTATATATATATATTTTTAGATATGGTATAATACGTTTTATAATAGATAACTTTAATTTTAAAATTTATTTTTACAAAACTTTTTTAATAACATGCTGCAGTGTTAATTTTTTATATCACTTTATTCAAAATGTAATATAAACTGATCGAAAAAAGGATATTTTGGTTTCTGGGGAAAAAAATAATCGAAAAAACAAAAAATGGACCGCTGCTGTCTCATTCATTATCTTGTTTTACTGCATTGAACATGTCTGGGACATGCTTGGTAGAGCAGTAATGGAAATTTCTCCCGTTAGATTAGACAGGGACAAAAGTTCTACCCAAAAAGGATAGAAGACATACATACACTCCCACTTCCACCCAACCAAACAAATTCTGTATTTGTTCTTTGTTGAATAAATACAATATTTACTTGGCCGGGCGAAAAGTCTAACTATATTATTTTTATTAAAGAAATTACTGGCGCCATCTAAATTTTAGTAGAATTATCTTATTCTACAGATTCACATTAGCTATGTTCGTTTGTGCCGCTCAGTGCTACACTTTCCGGCCAACCAAATAAATACTTTATTTGTTGTATGAAAAACAAATACAGTATTTATTTGGTTGGCTGGAAAGTGTAGCCCAAATGAGATAGAGATAGGGTAGACGTCTTTTGTTTCATAATTCTAGTTGTAAAGAGCTCCATTGATCGTCAACCACATTTTCATGACGTAAGGAAACTAGCAAGTTCTTCCTTAATTTTAAGTATGCCTCGGCGAGTTGAAGCGGTTATTTATTTTTGAATTGATTAAATTTATTTGTTTTTTAGAAATGATTAGAGAATATGGACATTTTATGATTTTTTTCTTAAACTGTTTTTTTTTCCCGGAGAAAGCACAATTCTTAACTTATCCTTAACTTTTTTCGATTAGTTTATATGAAAACAATATCGGCTAGTCCTTGGACAGCTGTTCCATCCAGATTTTTTTGTGATATTTTAATCATTTTTTGAGGAATTTACAAATTTAAACCAATTTAAAAACAAATAATCACATTCGACTTGACAATTTTGTTTGATCTTTTTTATTATTTATTTTTTTAGAATGCATGTCAAAAAATTTATTTTTATTACATGACTCGTGGATTTTAAATTTGTTTTTATGCTAAAAAAACATGGATTTTGATTTATTGGTACAAATTCCGATAAATTCAGGGTTGTTGATTTTTGGATTACACACGTAGAAAAATAGGATTACTTGAACCAAGCACACGTGTCTTTCAATATGTTCAAAGCCTTGTTTCAAGGCTAGTATCTCTTTCAACCAAAGTCAATGTCCTTAAATGAAGAGGACGGATCCCCATTTAAAACCCGTGCTTTTATTCAAGGACATTGACTTTGGTTCAAATAAATGCTAGCCTTGAAACAACAGAATGTGAATTTAAACATATCTAAAGACACGTGTCCTTGGTTCAAGGAATCCTTTTTTTTTCTTTGCATGAAAAAAAAAAGTTTCTTTATAAATCTTTACACTATGGGGCGCTATGGGGTTAATGATTTCAAAAACTAAAAATTCAAAATGGAAGATCCAATATGGCGGACGTAATTTTAAAAATTGGGGCTAATTCTACAAAAATTGGGGCTATTTTTTCAAAAATCCGAGATATTTTTACAAAAATTTGAGCAATTTTTACAAAAATTAGGACTGGGGTTTTTGGGGTAATTAAAACTGAAACTGATGTAAAAATTATAAAATTCAAAATGGTGAATTCAATATGGAGGCCGTAATTGAAAAAATTATATTTAAATACTTATTTTTTCTTTTAACTGCAGTTATTTTGGCATATTTAGGTTAGGTATCGCCAAAAAATGACATTTAGCTCCTTATACAAGTGGCGCTCTTTAAATATTTTTTTTTAGTTATTATTAACTCAATTTTTTAAGAAATATACTTCTGTATATAGGAAATAAAAATAAATATAGTTATTTACCGGTGATAAATATAGATATTTATCGGCTTTTGCACAAGTGATCGCCATTTATAAAATTTCGCAGTATTTTGTAAATAATGGTCAGATTAAATGAACTCTGAAATTAGTTTATTTTCTTTCGAGAAAAATAAATAAATATAAAAAGTTTGTCTAAAGATAATTAATTTCCTTCTACGCGAAAGGCTGCGTCATTTATGTGCGTTTTCAGTAAACTTCCAGTTTATTCTAAAAACATTGTTTAGTACAGCATGCGTATACTTGTTTTTTAGAACCCTTTTTATCTGTAACCTTTTTGACATTAAATGGCATTACAAATTTTAAAAGAATTTAAAATTAACTAGTTGAGAAAAATATATTTATCCAATATATACAGATAATAAGACAATTACCAGCTTTATTTTAAATAGATAAACTCAATAATAACCCCCGCGTGGCTTTTACTTTATTGAGTGGATAATTATTTATTTTACCCACTCAACTGTCACTTGTCAAATTATTTTTTCTTAAATGTCATTAAAATTTTTAATAAAAATATGAATTCCTAAGCTATTTATTGGATAAAACCTTGTATGGCACTCATGGGTAAACCGATATTGCCCTCTCGAAAATTAACCTGCTTGGCTGACGCCTCGTTTGGTTAATTTTCTCATGGGTAATATCCTACTTCACCCACTAAATAACTATTTATTAGTGTATAATAGCACAAGCCAAAAGCTTATTTGGGGCTCTCCATGACACTGTAATTAAATAAATAATAATAAATAATAAATAAATAAATAAATAAATAAATAATCTTTAGTATATATTTAAATTTAAATAAAATTACCCTAGAGTCCTTTAAAGATATCTTTTTTGAACCCATTTTGTCGCAATATTTTCCATATTTTTATATGTAAATCAGTAATTATATTATTAATCACCCCTTAAAATACCATTTCTTTCTAATCCTTAACTTAATATTATAATATGTATGCATTGTATTCTGTTAAGTGTTAATATACCTACAATATAAACTGCATGTTTTCTTATCAAACAATTCTTATGTTTGAATGAACAAAAATATTTTTAAACACGCAAAGTATTTTTCTTACAAAAGCCATGGTATACTGTATTAAAACTGCTACAAAATAAAAGAAAAAAGAACCTATTTTAAGCCATTTTGTAATGGTTGGTTCATTCCAACGAACTAATAACTCTTCTCTCTAGAATAGGCATTTCATTTGTAAACACTGACAAAAACGTAGCCAACATATACATGTGTCTGTCTTACTCGCACAACTTTCTTCTAACAGAGACAACAATAACAGTTACTGGTAATTGTTATTGTTCAGGCCTGAATATACCTACTATTTGTTTACAAACAAACCGAGATGTTTGTAACAGTAACTGGTAACTGTTATTGTTCAGGCCTGAATATACCTACTATTTGTTTACAAACAAACCGAGATGTTGGCGATACTTTATATTAACGGTATGCGTATTCTAGAGAGAAGAGTTGTTAGTTCGTTGGTTCATTCACTAAACTCCAGTTAAATGAAATGTGTAAAATTCTAGTAAAATTATAGTTAGTTTTCATGACAATTCATAAGTCTCTAGTAAAAATAGTTACTATACGTTTTTCTTAGTGTTTTCTATAGATTTCTTAATGTAATTTTGGTAATTTTCATTCTATTAAAAATCAAAATGAACCAAAACTATTTTCATCATGATTTAAAATAAACTGCGAAATGAATTGTATGTTATGAGTGCAATTATGATATCATGTCCTATATCTCACTAATTTACAGTTACTGCTATTAAGCGTAACATTTCCTACATTAAGCCGACACAGAGGTTGGATGCTGTGCATTTTATTAATTGACCATATTTGTATCTGCACAATAAAAATAACGCGTTAAAATTGAGTAAAAAATAATTTCTAACACTGAAAATTAAAACAGAAAGATTTAAAAAGTCAACCGAAAAGTTTCAAACTTACAGCTTGTTTTAGAGGGCGAAAAAATTAGATACACATCAAGGTGATTTAAAAAAAGGCTAACTACACTCCAACGCAGGTTACTCAGAGGTCAGGTAGTTTTACCTAGAAATAATTCAGGGAATCCTGATTTTATTTTATAGGTTATATGGCCACAAAATTGGTTTTTTATTTTCGGCCCTAAACCCTACCCAATAAACCCATAATCAAAACTCCCTGAATTATTTCCAGGTAAAGCCGCTTTTATTGATCTGCCGTCTGGATTAGAATGAAAACTGCGGACGGTCGTTTACAGTTGTATTACGTTATGGCGCACCGACTTGTTTTTAATAATAGCTTTTAATATTTTAGATGTTTAAATGCTTGGAATAACCCGCGCTACGGTATTACTTCCTTTCCCCTACTATCTGTCAAGCCATTTTTTTTAGTACGGAGCCGTCTTTTGTATTACTTTCTGTAAATACCTATCCTTTCTCTAAAAAATGGGTACCGCACGAATATACCATCAAAAAACGTTATTTGCATATAGACAAATTGGTTTCTATACTTTTGGACATGTAAGATAAAGATTTAATTTCATCTGTGATTTGTTACATAATTCGTTTGGAATATAATATAAACCAAAGCGTATTAGAAAAGTCTAATTAACAACCCATGTAGTTAATAATACTACAAGTATCAATGGATTTATTGATATGGAATTTACTTTCAAATCATTTAAATTGCATGTTAAGAATATTAATTTTTCTTATGGTAAATGAATAGGATCTCTATTGAGATATATCTTGCATTTTTTTCTCAAGATATAATCTTGCATTTTTTCTCAAACCGGAATTTTTAAAAGCTATTACAATAGCGATTTTTCCCGTTAGATTAGACAGGGACAAAAGTTCTACCCAAAAAGGATAGAAGACATACATACTCCCACTTCCACCCAACCAAACAAATTCTGTATTTGTTCTTTGTTGAACAAATACAATATTTACTTGGCCGGGCGAAAAGTGTAACTATATTATTTTTATTAAAAAAATTACTGGCGCCAAATTTTAGTAGAATAATCTTATTCTACAGATTCACATTAGCTATGTTCGTTCGTGCCGCTCAGTGCTACACTCTCCCGCCAACCAAATAAAGACTGTATTTGTTGTATGAAAAACAAATACAGTATTTATTTGGTTGGCTGGAAAGTGTAGCACAAATGAGATAGAGATAGGGTAGACGTCTTTTGTGCTACTATAAGTGCCGATGTATTGAAATCTTCGCGTTTTTTGTTTATAATTAAGGCAATTATAATTGTATTTGGTTAATTTAGCACTTATATAAAAGATAATTTTAAATTGGTCAAAAAATGTTATAAACAACGTTTTCCTAAAACGCATTGTTTTCGAGATATTGGCG
The DNA here is from genome assembly GCA_958510825.1 of Brachypterus glaber. Classification (NCBI taxonomy): domain Eukaryota; kingdom Metazoa; phylum Arthropoda; class Insecta; order Coleoptera; family Kateretidae; genus Brachypterus; species Brachypterus glaber. Next base: position 1,265,414 of record OY294052.1, on the reverse strand, counting down.
TTTAAAGCAGTAAAAGGTTTTTTTAGCATATCTAACATATTTATAACCCGATTTCAAAAAATTATATTTTAAATAAAAGCTCTTTTTAAGCCCTATAAAAATGTTATATACAGTTTTTTGCTAGAATATAATGTTTTAAAGATACAGAATTTAAAATCAAACAAAACACCTAGTTTGAAATTTGCAAACTAGATGGCTCTACTGTATAATAGTGCCGATGTTTTGACAGGGTGCTTGCAACGTTTCATCTAGTTTAAATTATGTTCAACAGTGTATACATGTATTTGTATTTGTAATTGTAATTAATACCTACTATTGCAAATTAAAACAAATTTATTATATTTAAACTTAAAATATTTAAGTGTATTGGAAAGTTTCCCACACGCTTAGATTAAAAACAATATCACTGTTACAAAATCTTATCTAACAATATTGTCTAGGTAAATAAAGGTTGTACCTACAAAACACATAAAATAGTGTTTTGCATATGATACAATAACACATTAATACTTTTTGCGAGAAACTAGTCATGGCTCAGTCAAATGGTACTTAATGCCAGTAAATTTTTCAGTTCGGTTTGTTACGTACGTTACCAAAAAAATTTACGTACGATACCTGAGGGTTTTCACCACACTATATTAAATAAATTCCAAATTTTTAGGTACCACCTTAGATAGTAATTTAAAATGGGTAGCCCAAGTCGAAAATATTGTCAAGAAACTAAACAGCGCATATTTTGCAATCCTTAAACTTTTTGCTCAGCATCTGAAGCATCTAGAGTTTTTATCTTGCAAAAAAGGTTATTAAGACTAATTTTTAACCTAAAGCCTACTGTCAGTTGTAGAGATATTTGTAAATCAAAACGAATTTTAACTGTGATTTCTGTGTATATTTTAAGATGTGTATGTTTTGTGAAAAATAATTTTCACCTATACTTAAGACATGGCGATAATCGTGATACAAGACAAGGTGAACTACTTCGCATTCCCAAGCACAAAACTGCCTTATTTAAAAAATCACCAAAATATAACTATATTTCTATATATAATTCCCTACCAGATTTTATAAAAAATATAAATTGTAGTAAACCACCCTCTTGAAACGCCCGGTATGAAAAAGTATGTTTATTTTTTTTCATTAAAAAATACCAGCGTTTTGGACTAAAGTTAAGACTGTTAAAAAAAGACATTATGCCTGGTTACAATGTTTAAATGGTAATAACAGTAAATTAGCGGTTTAAAAATTATCTTAAACTACTATAATTAACGCTAGAAATAAATGTTGTAATTACGATTTAAATGAGCTCTTTAGTATAGCTTTAACATTTTAATATACATTTTAACTTTTTGTTATAATAAAATATACCCACCACGCGCAGAACCTAAATACAATTTTTCTTGGTTATTTGAAGGGCTTGGGAACAAAGGAACATAACATAACAGCCACAAATCGAGATAAATTAAGAAACTGGCCCCTACCTTTATTAAGGTAATTTCTTGCACTAATAACGCAGGCTGTGCTGGGGTTGAGACCCACCTATTCTTATGTATTTTCGGATACTGAACACGAATCTGTCTTAAAAAGGCACTTCATGAGCTCATATTTTTGCTACACTGAAATTTTAGATAAGATTTTCACTATTTTATACGGTTTTTTCAGTGTAGCAAAAAAATGAGCCCATGGGTTGCCTTTTTAATGGCAGATTCGTGTTCAGGAACCCAAAATACATAAGAATAGGTCTCAACCCCAGCACAGACAACTTTTTATTTTTGTGGGCCTGTGTAATTATAATTATTATAATACGCCTTCGCCAAAATTTTAAAAATCTTAAACTATTTTGTTATTATTGTTAGGGACGTAGCGACGCGTTGCCAAGGGGGGTTGAGAAAATGGACACTGTAGTTTTAGTCCTTACTTTATGAGTGCCAATTGGTAAAATCAAGGTTGAAGAATTGGAAGTCCCCCCCCCCCCTAATACGAGTGCTTTTGCGGACGAAAAAAAATCACATTTTCACATCTCAAATACAGAGTTTTGTCAGATATTATTTTTTTTTTGTTTCGTTGGCAAAAAAGGATACAAATGTACGGGCGCCAGACAGTAAAAAAGGCCTAACACAAATTTATCTTCATGCATAAATACACATATACACTATACCATACTTTATAACATACAGGGGTTGCTATATGTCATAACAAACCTTTTTCGGTAGAAGTGATATATTTAACTGTGTTAAAGTTGATTAATGAAGATGTACGATAAATATAGCGCAGCGTTGTTTTTTCGCGCTATTCGCAAAAAGGGATAGATACATTTAACGTCGTTTATCAAAAAGGATATCTAAGGGCGACAGGACTAAAATCTCTTTTTATATGGGAACCCGGGGCAAAACAAGATACGGGGCGGAACGGTAAGGAGGTTTTAGCGGGCGAGGATTTGTGGCCGAGTTAAGCTACTCATATTTATGTATTCAGTGAGCTACAATGCATTGCTTGTCGTGCTTATTTTTTGTGTAGTCCTGCGCTTTCCGCGGTTTTTCCAGGTGTCGTCGAATGGGGTAAAACTCATATTTTTATCTTAAAGAAACCAAACCAAATTTTAAGTCTCTATATAAAAAGCATTCTTGAAATATCTTAGCGTATATTTATTTCGCAAAGACTTATACCTTTAATACGACTGTATTTATTTGTTATTCATTTACATTATATCGAGTATATGATAAAATTTACTTTATCTTAGAGATAAGATTTATATGGTATTTTTTATAAAATAATGTGAACAATTATCACTTAATGCTAACATGAACTAATATTGTAGCAATATTTAACCATTATCTAATAGTAGACATACGTAACTATTATTGTTAAAACATTACGAAATAATTTACAAGGAGTATAACCAGGAACGGGCCGAAAAAATAAGTATTACGGGGGGGCAAGAGGGGCAACTCGTCTAAAAAATGCCAACTGCAAAACAAAAAACTTTTTCTTTCTCCAATAAAACTGATGACTTATGAAAAAAGTATACCTTCAAAGTTTTCTGGACTCTTGGGCAATTTTGACACAACTCGGAGCTAAATTTGCCGACTCGGAGAATAAGTGGGGGGCTAGTTGCCCCCCTTTAGGCCCGTCCCTGAGTAAAGCAATTAAAGTAAGAAATATTCTCAATATAGTATAAGTATAAATATATATTTATTTAAATTTATAAATATATATTTATTTAAATTTAAATATATTTAAATTTGCTTTAAAAGAAAAAGTAAACATTAAATGTTGAGACAATAATATTATTAATTCTATTAATCATTCAATAAGGAAATTGAATTTGGAATGATATATATTTTAATGAAACAAGAATTGTGTGGTCTATAAAGTTTATTGAGCATACAATATACTCGACGAAAATGCAAAAACTACGCAAGTGTACGATATTTTATCACTACACGGAAAGAAATTAGTGGGTTCTGCGCTATACATTATAAGATATTTGGTAACAGTGGCAAATTATAGTGATTTAAGCTATAGATTATAAGGGACACAATATCTAATAATGTTAAAAATAAATTGGAAACGATTATATATATTACAGACACGATTATATTTATTACAGGCACTATTATAAATTTACAGAAATTTTATTATATTATAAAAATTATTAGCACGGACAATAATTAAATCTATTTAAGCTATAAATGCCATACTATTTGTTATATTTTATTATTCACTAAACAATTAAAGTATTTCATATAAATTTTTACACTGACTGCCATAATTGTAAGAGAAAGCCTTGTATTTATATAATAAGCTATTATAATTTGCTTGGTATGTGTGTTATAGCGCTCCTAGCTATAATTTTTTTTTTTCCGTGTACACTTCTGGGTATCTATTCTTGGGCTCGAGAGAACGTGAACAATTTTCGTAGGAAGGGAACTGATCACATCATATCAAAGTTCCCCAAAGTTAAAAAATGCTATTCTTGAAGAGCAGGGAGCGTGATGGGATCTCTGCAGCGTTGCCAAGTATTTTAGTGGATTTTAACCAATCAGATTATGCGCACGAGTTTGCGTGTACAAGCAGCTTGTGACAAGCTGTCATTAATTTACTTTTTTTGTAAACAAGTGCTGAGGTTTAAATATTTTTTTAATTAATATATAGAAGTATAATATATTATTAGTAAGAAATTACTGAAAATAAAACCAGAAAAAGATCTGCGCCAACTAGCAGTCAGCAAAAAAAATCCTTCTAAATTTTATTAATCTCCCAAAAGGGCAACAGCCCCCACAATTTCCAAATCATCCATTGTTATATTATTATTATCATAATATGTATAATAATTTATAAATATAAAAAATCTTTTATTAATTACGATTAACTATTATAAAACAAAACGGTATTCAAATTAACAACACAAAACCAAAGCAAAAATAGGGTTATGTTCGAATCCGCGCGACTAACTTATATGTAGAAATTTCCGTGAACGACCGCTTCTCACGATCCCGAGTAGTAGAAGTAAAGTTCCTCAATTTTCGTTCGAAGTGAAGTTCAAGAATAAGTAGTTTTGTGTTTCGAGAGAAATAATATGCAACCCACACTACCTTTCTCCCGGGAATGCGTTCTCTCGAGCCCGAGAATACATACCCTGGGAGCCCACGCCCTGTAAAATTTTTGTCTCACCGTTGAGACTTTGTATATGTGTTCTTTATGTCCAGTCAAACAACTTCTTACATAAGAAAATTCTCGGTAGCGGGGCGTTTTTTTTTTTGACCAACCCTTAACTTTAGGGCGTCCGACAACGGTATTGCCCGAAAATTTTTGTCGGACATGGTTACCACTTGATTTTAAATATATTTATTAAACGATCCTGAAGAAACCAGCTGTGAGGTGCTAAATGTTATGACGTCATAACTAACCTAACACGGTAAAGCTATGACGTCATAAAATTTAGCACCTCACAGTTGATTTTTTCAGGATCGTTTAATAAAATAATTTAAAATCAAGTGGTAACCTTGTCCGAAAAAAATTTTAGGTTATGTTACGTCGGACGTTTAAATAGCCAGTAATTTGTTTTTAAATTATCTATTTTGTATTATCTCTCTTATATTAAATACTCAAGTTATTTTTTTTATAAATAGATGCAAAGATTTTGCACTTTTACCATTCATTAATAAAATGTCAAACGTTAAAATATTTACATAATATGTATATTATGGGTTATCGGTAGTTGTGTTCGTAGATACGTATCCGAACTTTAAAACTGAATAAATTATTAAAATTAAATCCGGTTACAAACGGCGCCGCATTTTACTTTGCAACTTTTTACTCATAAAAATCTAGATGATAAAAATAACATACCGGTATACCCATTTTGTCCATAACAAGTTTTATTTATGCCCGGCGAATTTTCATCATTTATTAAATCCGAAGTGGATATTTAAACGTCCGGGGTAACCTAACTTTTTGGTTTATGTCGGTTTTTTCATTTGTTTATTTTTTTTTAAACTATAGGGGGATGTAGCCCCTTTATTTAAAGGGGAAGAATACAATTCTGACGAAAAATATACCTAAAAAGCTTTAAAAACTCAGCCAATAAGAATACAGAACGTACACTTAGCTTCGTGTACGTCGCACGTACAAATAGCCGGTCCATGTAAACTCGCTATTTATACGTCCGACGATCATAACCATACTTTTTTTAAACATTACCCTACAATAACAATGTTAGGTATATGGTGTTACCATGGGTTGTTTCACTTAGATGGAATGACCCTATATAAAATTAGCTAATTTTTTTACCGAGTTTGATGATGATTACATTAAGCAACCATTCCATAATGCAAATTCCTATTTTTTTGCGTGTGGAAAAGCAAAAATGCAGAATCAATTTATTAAAATTAATTAAGTGTTATAGGAATGTTTATAACTAATTTGTAAACCTTTTTCACTCGTGCTTAAACAATTTGTTTTCATGAATTGCGTTTTGCGAAAACTGAAATAAAACAGACCCTGCCATTGTTCCTTCTCACATTTAGTATATGAGTACTGTCGTTTATAAAGGCCTTGTTTCTCTCCTGGATAAATACAGGGTTATTTTTTAAATGTAGGTACATGCTAATTTTTGTTTAAAAAATAGTTCTAAGTATTGGATATATGCTTCATATTCTTTTTTGAGGAAAATCTAATCTCAATTTTGATATTTTAAATAGAATAGAATAGAAATAGAATACACTACTCCGTAAATTATAATACTATTAGATAAAGAAAAACAACTACTCTGTATACAGTCGAAACTCCATAACTCGAAACTCAAGGGACCTCGAAATTAGTTCGAGTGAGAGATTTCGAGTTGAAGAAAAAACATCCCGCAAAGCTTTGGGGATTACCACAGAAAACACACGATAAACGACGTACGGCGTAACGAAATTTGACGATTCTTAGCGAAAGCGCGCGAAGATAAGCCCAGTGGCGTCTCGATTTTTAAAAGTGCATAATATTGTGACGAAAAACTTTATTTTATGCTGCCCGAGAATTCGAGTTATGGAGAATATTGGGTTACTGTGGTTTCGAGATTTCCGAGTTATAGAAATTCGAGTTAGAGAGGTGAAAATAAATTGTTACAATAGAAAATACGCGGAAAACATCAGTAAACTTCGACTTATGGAACATTTCGAGTTGTGGAGGTTCAAGTTAAGGAGTTTCGAGTGTATTAAAATTTATAATACAATTAGATGAAGAAAGGCAGGTTATAATCCAAAATTAAGTTTTATATTTATTTAAAAAGTCCTAAGGGGCGTCCGAGAGTCATTAAAAAACACTCTGGGACTTTTTAAAAAATCTATCACTCAATTTATGCTATTTTTAGACCCTCCCCGTCGTATTATGATACAATAACAACAAGATCTGGCATGAGTACACATAATTTGTGTTATATAAATAAATAAAAGATCATCTGTTGTCTATTTATCTGCACCCACGGATTTAGTTTATATAAAAAGTCATTATACAAGATTAAGCCCTGTCATCAATCAAAATTGTATTGTACTTAATCAAGTAAAACAAAAAGGAATTATTTACCCAACTGTGAACATATGTTTAAAAACATATACGTGTTTAGTAAACACGCAGAAAAAATCAGTGTATCTACAGTACAGTTATACCAAGGTAGAGAAGACATTTTTTATAGTCGAGCGTATTAAATTTAAGAGTGCGAGGCTATAATAGTCTTCCCTCCAGTAGGAGAACGTTCAAGTATTACGTAACGCAAATTTTGATAATTTTGGACCCCCCCCCCCGTAACGCTATTTTCCTATGCCATTGACATGGGCGTAACACTCCAAAATCAATTGGTTATAAAATTCACTCCTACTAGGAGAGAAAAATTATTATTGCTATAGGTGAAGAAAATTGGTTTTACGGTCTGAAAACATGATAAATAATGGTATGTTCTAAAGCTAGTAGTGAAAAAAAGATATTATTAAAGACAATTAAAATCACCCTAACCCTCCTCAATCTCTAGTTTAGTTGATTATGATCACGAAATCACCCACAAAAAAAAATTAAAAAATATCCCTAATCAGTAATGGAACACACCTGATCTCCATTTACACTACACCCTTTTTGGGCAAATCAGCTATACACCGAAAAAAAGAATTCCTTGAACCAAGGACACGTGTCTTTCGATATGTTCTGCCATATTCTCTTGTCTTAAGGCTACCATTTCTTTGAACCAAAGTCAATGTCCTTGAATGAAGAGCGGGGATCTTCATTAAAAAACTTGTGCTCTTTATTTTAGGACATTGACTTTGGATCTTGCTTCAAAGAAATGCTAGCCTTGAAACAAGAGAATATAGCTTTGAACATATCGAAAGACACGTATCCTTGGTTGAAGGAATCCTTTTTTTTTCTATTTAGGCTAGATGGACGAGTACTTGCAGGCTTCATTCAAACATAGAAAAAACGGATTCCTTGAACCAAGGACCGTGTCTTTGTATATGTTCAAAGCCATATTCTCTTGTTTCAAGGCTGGCATTTTCTTGAACCAAAGTTAATGTCCTTGAATGAAGAGCATGGGTTTTGGAATAAAAATCCGCGCTCTTTATTCAAGGACATTGACTTTGGTTCAAGAAAATGTCAGCCTTGAAACAAGAGAATATGGCTTTGAACATATCCAAAGACACGTGTCCTTGGTTCAAGGGATCCGTTTTTTCTATGTACTTCTTATTTTATTTAGAAAGCAAAAACTTTAACATGAATATTTTTTGAGTATAGAATATAGCTAAAGGAAAACTTTGAAGTTGTTATTGAACCATTTTTAAGAAACTTGTATAATTAGTATAATTTTAGAGTTCATAAAAAAATGGAACAGTTATAAAACTTTATGCATAAGGAAGGCTTAAAAAAAATTAAAAAGGAAAAATTACCATAGTTTTTTATGGTTACTGTTACTGCCTTATGATTATATTCTCAACTTCTTATATACTTTATTTTAAGGAAGTTGCATTTCGTATTTTTACGATTGCCTTTTTCAGGACCTAACAAGCCGTGAAGATATATAATGCTTTACATTCTACAGTATACTCCTCAAAGTTGCTAGTATTTTTTTTTCTGGTGAAGTTTCTGGGGTTAGGTATAATTGACTAATAATAATATTGCCCATGAGAAAATTAACCTGGCGTTAGCCAAGCAGGTTAATTTTCGAGAGGGCAATATCGGTTTACCCATGAGTGCCATACAAGGTTTTATCCAATAAATAGCTTAGTAATTCATATTTTTATTAAAAATTTTAATGACAATTTACAAGAAAATAATTTGACAAGTTGAGTGCGTAAAATAAATAATTATCCGCTCAATAAAGTAAAAGCCACGTGGGGGTTATTATTGAGTTTATCTATTTAAAATAAAGCTGGTAATTGTCTCATTATCTGTATGTATTGGTTAAAGTAACTTTTCCTGAAAAAATGTTGATCAGATATTTTCTTCCACTATTTTTTTTAGATTTTAAGCCCCCTATAACTTTTTAATTTTTGAGGTGATGCATATTGTATTGAATGTGAGTTAGACGGTTATTGCATAATAAAGCTCAATTGTTTCTCCAGTTACCATACAGACAAAAAAATGAGATATACACAGAAAAAAGGATTCCTATTTTAAAGCCATATTCTCTTGTTTGAAGGCTAGCACATATTTGAACCAAAGTTAAGATCCTTCAATGAAGAGCACGGGTTTTTGAATTAAGATCTGTGCTCTTCATCAAGGACATTGACTTTGGTTCAAAGAAATGCTAGTCTTGAAACAAGAAAATATGGCTTTGAACATATCGAAAGACATGTGTCGTTGATTCAAGGAATCCTTTTTTCTATGTACGGACAGACGGACGGAAGAACAGGGACATTATTTTAACCATGTAAGGTTCAGTAGTACTTTTAAAAGGACTATAATTACCAAATTAGGGTATGTGACTAATTATGACCACCTAAGTAGAGTTCTATGATTAAATTTTACATTTTTTTAAGTGATATTTTTAGTTGTGGCCATTTGGCAGCATTAGGCCATAATATATCGTTAGGCCTTAATATATCTTTTTCTATTTTTCGACTCTTATAAGCTCATAATCACACGCATTTTGCGTGTTCTTATAGGCCCGTAAGAGGTCTACTTTTTTTCTTTTGGGTTGGCAACAGACAAAAGTCTATCTCTTGACGTTTGCCGTGCAATTGTGAAAGTCGGTTTAAAGTTTAATTTTCTACAAAATTTTGTGTTTGGGTTATGTTTTACCGTGTTAAAATTGTGGCTTGGTTACTTGCAGTGGAAAAGAGAAAAAATGACTATGAAACATATCAAAATAATATTCGTTCTTAGAATTTTAAACATGGCGAAAACTGTAATACCAATTCGAAACAAAAATCCCTAAATCAGTCATCAATTTAAATGTAAGTTTTTTAAAATTTTAGAGCAAAATAGAAAAAATTGTAGAAAGCAATCGTTTCATAACACGTTTTTAGCGCACTAGTACTTTAGAAAACTCACCGCAAGCGGCTCGTTTTCTAAACTTGTACTCGTGCGCTAAAAAAGTCCAAATGAAACTAGTACTTTAATGTACTATAATAATTTATATTTGAGGTCCGAATTAAACGTATAATAATCCTCTCCTGTTAAGCTGCGGGTAGTGTAATAATGGAATTCCACTTACTTTAAGATAATATATTTTCCTTTATAGACTTATAGATTTATTTTCTTTCGAATAAAAAGAATTTCGCGGCTCGGAATGATTTATTTCCTATAATCTCAATATTTTCCCGATAAAAATACAGAAAACCGAGGGAAATGCATTTGTGAATTTTTCTGGTGCAACTATATAATTCTGTGAAAAGCAATCTACTTTAGATCATTTTTTATTAAAAAAAATTAAAATGAAACACCTTTTCAAGAAGAAAAATAAGTTATTTTTAATCCTTTTTCTCAAGTTTGTAGAAGAAAAATCATGTTAAATTTTTAACATTCGATCCAATATGGTAAATATTCCTGAAAATGTAGGCATTTTTTAGGGTAAAAAACAATAGTAATTATATACCAAGGTAGATAAGACATTTTTTATAGTCGAGCGTATTATATGCCAAGATGATGAAGCTGAAGTTTGCAACGTTTTTTTGCAACGAAAATTCAAATAGTATATTAAAGTACTAGTTTTATAACATAGGTTTTTAGCGCACGAGTACAAGTTTAGAAAACAAGCCGCTTGTGTCGAGTTTTCTAAAGTACTAGTGCGCTAAAAACGTGTTATGGAATAAGTGCTTTGATATACTATTTGAATTTTCATGAAGCTGAAGTTTGCAACGTTTTTTTGCAACGAAAATTCAAATAGTACATTAAAGTACTAGTTTTATAACATACGTTTTCAGCGCACGAGTACAAGTTTAGAAAAAGCCGCTTGCGGCGAGTTTTCTAAAGTACTAGTACGCTAAAAACGCGTTATGGAATAAGTGCTAATTGACATTTCGATGCAAAAAAACGTTGCAAACTTCAGCTTCATCCAAGATGCGTAATAGTATTTCTACTGTGGTTTATATACTATTTTTTTCACTACGTTTATTCTTATTATTTAAACATTTTTATATCAATAAAAAAGTGTTTGTTGGATCTTGATTAACCGCGAAAAAACAAGTAGCCTTTGGAATCGCCACTTTTTGGTTTGGACTTTTTTGAAAACAAATGAATCAATTAATTTATTCACTAAAAGTTGAGCGTTTTTATATTTTTTAAAGTGTGAAAACATATGGATAAGTGCTTAATTAATAAATAATGTTTTATATTCTAATTAATTAATTTAGATGTTTTGACTTATCCTTTTTCTAGAAATTTATTTTTATTTACTATTGTTAACCGCTGGGGTGTTTTCTCGAAGGACCTTTGTGACGTGAGGCAAAGGGGACTTAATTGTATTGTTCCAGGTGTCTTCTTGTACTTGGGCCCAAGATGATGTTTCCTCGGAGAAATGGCGTAAGCCCTATTTGCACTGGTTCTACGCGAAATGTTATTTATTGGATGTATTTTCCATAGCGTGATTCATTACGAATAACTATTGTTATTTTTGTTGTTTGGAAGCCATAGTGGCGTGAGTATCGCGCCCCTGACGAATTTAACGTATTGTCCGTACCGTGGTGTTTTACCAACTCTTTCAAACTACCGAAATATCGCTTTAGGCCAGCTAGTACGTCATGCGCACGAAACCTTATATTTGTCCGCATAAGGGACTTATCAAAATCTACTATATACAGGATGAAAACTAAACAACTATAGTAAATAAGAATAATGGCATTTGTAAATAATTTTTGAGTCATAAATTATTTGTGATTATCTAGTTATTTCTGTGATTATCTAGCCATTTTTGTGATTGGATTATCTTTAAATTAGTAATTATATAAAAAAAACCTTAATCATTTATTTTTTTATTACATCTGTAGATATAATTTTAAAAAGGTCTTTCGACATAAAACTGGATTTAAAAATATACCGACTTATAAACTCCCACACTACCACTTTTATAAATTTGCATTTAATATTTTAATTAGGCAAATAAAATAAAATATTCTTTGATTAAAAGACCGAAAATTTAAATTACATAAATACTAAAAAAACTAATCTTTATATGCTTATTATGCTAATTAAAAAAAAAAATATATTCAAAGTAATTTTCACGATTTGCTGACAAATTTTTTTTTAAACAAAATCTCGCCAAAAAGTCAAAAAAATAATACCTTAGCGTGGTTGAAAATTTGTATATAGGGGTTTTGGAGGTTAAGTGAATCTGATAACAAAAAATCCATTTCACGAGCGGGGGTAGAAAACTGGGAAAGCTTTTTTTCTGGGCAGTGTATTTTTTTTCTGTGACACTCCTTATAGTTTATTTGTTTTATTAAGAAGGATTACCGAGTGACATATTCTTCTATAATAGATTAGTGTAAGCAACGTACGTTGACATTATTGATTGACAAAATGCCAAGTAAATAAACAAATTAACTTCAAAGGTCATATTCGCAATATTATAGACTATTATTATATCAATAAAAACCATGTGTCATTTTTAATTAAAATAAGTTACTCACTAGTAAGCAATTTTTTTAAATTTGAAATACAAATTCTTTCCCATTTCATATGACGTTTTTTGTTATAATATTGATATCTCTTCGATATGTTTAAAGTCAATATCCTTGAATTGAGAGCACGAGGTTTTGAATGTAGATCCGCGCTATTCATTCAAGGACATTGACTTTGGTTCAAAAAAATGCTAGCCTTGAAACAAGAGAATATGTCTTTGAACATACCGAAAGACACGTGCCCATGGTTCAAGGAATGCTTTTTTCAGTGTGATATAACCTCCCTATAAATTTTGAATTTTTATTTGTCACTGTAAACGATCTGATCAAAGCCTACAATGTTAAAATATATGCATCATATATGATGCATATATACATAAAGTGCCAAAGAAAGATTCTTAATCAAAAACATATATTATTCAGGATGACTTTTGAAAATAACTCTTAATATTAAAATAAAGGAAGTTAATGAAAAATGACATCAGAGTGATTCTTGAGTAAAACAATGCCTGGGAAATGTTTTCTTGCAAGAATGCGTGCCTTTTAGTTTGATTCTAATAAAATATACTATTCATTGTATATAAAATATAAACATGGCATATTGCATGCAATCTTAGGCAGGGTCGGATTCGCTATACATTTTACCAGGAAATACCCATATCTCCAAAACTAAGGATTTTTAGATACATGTTTATATTTTTCAAAAAAAAAAAAACTCAAAATTTAAATAAATTAAATAAGAAATATGTGTAACGGATCATTGTGATTAAAGAATTAAATTTTTATGCTTCAGGGCGATTCTTTAAAACCTAAGTTTAATATTAAAGGAGTAATAGACTTTTAAAAAGTAACATTTTTGGTGTTACTTCCACTTAATTGAATTTTTTTAAACGGTTGCTTCTACAGCGTTACATTCTATGATATTTTTTATGTATTTTTACTCAAGGAATCCATATTTTTTAAAAACAATGCAAACAAATACATATAAAGTTATTAATTAAAAACCTTAATTTTAGTACAATTTTAAAAGGTCATAACTCTCTCACAGTTCGTTTCCGGACCTATGTTCCTATGCTGGTTTTTTATGTTTTGCGATGTAGAATCATCCCTTTTATTTAATGCCAAAAGACTGCAAACACCGTGTAGATGGATTTGTTTGAAGCAAAAAAGTTTATATAAATAATGTTTATTAAACATGTGCCTAAAACAGCTTAGTTTTGGACTTATGGGCTTTTGCCCGGCAAAATATATAGCCAGTCCGTCACTGTTCAAGAGGTGGCAAACCAGAAGTATCATCTGATGGGTTATGAGAAAAAAAAATGATAATAATTCTATGAAATTATCATAAATATGTATAAATCGTTGATTCGAGTAAATGATATGATAGAAATATGTACTTAAACTTGAATCAATTCATTTAAATACAAAGAAAATGTATATTTTACTGATGCAAATTGATGTATGGTAAGGTATTTCAATAACGCCCGCATGGTAATACCGGATGCTCCAGCTAACACCGATCAATCGTTATTATTAAAGCCAAAAAGCTCGTAGCATGAGCATTTTTTCATAGTAAGGTTTTTTTAGGGCGATCAGTTGGTACATACTTTGTCTAGTGTTTAGGTGGTTAGCCGTGTGGATTTCTAGAGGTTTGCACCCAAACCGACCAACCACCAAAACACACTAACACCAACACCAACTACACAAAGCAACAACCGATCGAGTAACCCTAGGTTTTTGGCACTTTCTTATTTTAGTTTTCATAAAATCCTTTAAGCAAGCAGAAGTCATTTTATAATATATAAACCATTTTTATTTAATATGTTTGGGATTATCTAAAGTATAAACTTTTAAGCTAAAAGTTTTGAACTACTTATTTAACACATCTCACCCCTCGACTCACCCTCACTTATCGACAAACTTAACCATAATTTGTTATTACAAATTTAGCTTAAAAACTTAAAAAAACAATTCCAAAATAAATTTAAGTATAAAAAAAATAATAATAATAAAATACATAGAAAAAAAGTATTCCTTGAACCAAGAACACGTGTCTTTCGATATGTTCAAAGCCATATTCTCTTGTTTCAAGGTTATAATTTCTTTAAACCAAAATCAATAACCTTAAATGAAGAGCGCGGGTTTTTAAATGAAGATCCGAGCTTAGGTTCAAAGAAATTCTAGCCTTGAAACAAGAGAATATGGCTGTGAACATATCGAAAGATACGTGTCCTTGGTTCAAGGAATCGTTTTTTTCTGTGTGGGAGCGCCCCTGATTGCAGATTTAAGCCCTTTTGATACGTATCTGAAAATCAATGTTAAACATATTCATTTTGATAATTATAGCAGTAATTTCCTTGATTTACTTCCTAAATTTAGATTTTCACCTTGTTTCAGTGCATAAAACGAAACTCGGTGACTAGACGGTGAAAATATATCCTCACATTTCGCCTAGGAATTTAATTATAGTTAAATAAATTGCACGTGATTAATGTCAGCTTTACACGGATTGAAGAATCTAAGACCAAAAGAGTCAAAGAAATGTTGCACTGCTTTACTACAGAATTGTGCAAAATTTCTTATATAGTTTGTCGTCTACGGGGAAGAGGACTTTATTTTACCAAACACAGAAAAAAAAGGATTTCTTGAACCAAGGACACGTGTCTTTCGATATGTTCAAAGCCATATTCTCTTGTTTCAAGGCTAGCATTTCTTTGAACCTACGTCAATGTCCTTAAATGAAGAGCACGGGGTTTTAAAGGAAGATCCGCGCTCTTCAATCAAGAACAATAACTTTGGTTTAAAGAAATTCCAGCATTGAAACAAGAGAATATGGCTTTGAATATATCGAAAGACACGCATCCTTGGTTCAAGCAATACTTATGTAAATATTTTTTATTGGTTATATTGGCTACTCTGATTACTTTGTCTTCCTTACCTTGGTTAAACTGCAGTTAATATGTTAGAAAGAGAGAGAGCACTGTGGACCTGATTTTGACTGTCTTTTGTTGTCAAGAAACTATGTCATATAGTCTGGTTAAGAGTTTTTTTTTTCGTGGGCCTGTGTAATTGATAGGTATGTACCTAGTACCAATATGCATATTAATTTAATATTTATTCAATGCATAATATGCAGATTTTTATAATTTCAATATCAACCACTATTAATTAACTTATTATTTACCTAAACATGAAAAATCATTCCATATTTTTACATAATTTAAATTGATATCAATAGAAATCGATCTTAATAATAAATAATTTATTCATACTTTATAATAAATTAATTGCAGTATTTGGTACTAAAGGCTTCATTACATTTAATAAATTATATACCTGGTGGCATTAAGTTATTAAAATTAAATTCACATTTATATTTTTTGTAGTAAAATAATAATATATTACATGTATGTAATTTTACTGTTTCTGTGACATTTAAAGATAATGTCTTTGCTCCTAACCGTGGTAATATAGTGCAAGATCAAGGACGTACAATTTGTTAAAATTATTTAAGGGGATAAGCGGATAACTTCTTGTCTTGTCTCACGAGTCTTAATTTTACTTTCCCATTTTGAAAATTTAAAAAGGCTTTTATTCGTGCAAAAAAATAAAAAAAAATGAGTATTTTTGCGTTTTTATGACGTTTTATGTCGATATAAATCAATTTCGAGTAACAAAAAAAAATCGGTCGGTATTTCCGGGAAATCTTGTCCGCACGATAACTTAAGAACGTTTTAATCTAGAGACTTGAAATCTGGCATAAAGGTATCTTACCAAAACTTCTCGCTCGGGATTGTTTTTGGTGAACATTGGAATGGGGCAACGGGGGAAAATGGTGAAGATACAATATTTTTTTACAAAAAATTGAAACTTGCTGTATAGGGATTTTGAGGTTGCTAAAATTAAATCTAATAATAAAAACTTTTTAACTCCACCCCCATGGGGGCGAGGGGGTAAATATTTTTAAATATTTTCTATATTTCCGTCAAACTTGCTATATAGGGGTTTTTGAGGTCGCTAAAACTAAATATTAAAATTAAATTTTTTCTAAATCCACCTCCTGAGCGGCGAGGGAGTAATTTTCGTGAAAATTGGTATAACGGGGTTGTTGATGTTTCTGAAAGTGAATCTCATATTAAAAAACCATTTTACGCGTGGGGTGAAAAAATGGAAAAGCTTTTTTACTGGATAGTGTATTTTAAATTACACTCTTGTCTCGATTTTTTCTCGAAATCGAAACGAGAAATCTGGATTTCTCGGTTCTCGTGAATGCCATAGGCCTTAAAAATAAAAAATAAACTAAATAAAAATCCCAACTATGTGTATTCAATGTTAAATTCTTATAATATCACAAACAAAGCATATTAATCAGTGTTTAAAATACATAAATAGTAGAATAAATAAGGGGTCGTCCATAAAATACGTCACGCATATTGACCAAAATTCATACACTTCATACCCCGTTTCTCGCGTCGAGACTGCAGAGATGTTATATTTTAGCTACCCCCCTAACACCCTCCCTATTGGGCGGGGGGGGGGGGGGGGATATAAAATCTCTACATCCTTTAATAACGCGAGAAACAAGGTATGAAGTGTATGAATTTTGGTCAATTTGCGTGACGTATTTTATGGACGACCCCTAAATAAAAAAAAACATTAATATTATGATTAACTTTTTACTAGAAATTAGCAGTGTTATTACTTTAATTATATAGCAAAATTAAATAATTATTATGTTTATTTTAAGTTATAATAATTGTAATTTTAAAGTGCGCGTTTTAAATTAAAATAAGTTAATTAATATAACGTATATCGACTGGTCTGTGTGAAAAGGTCGTAAGTCGTATGCACTTTAGGTGTGTTTATCATTAAAAAAATAAAAAATTTTTTTCACTATTAGCTTTAGAACATACTATTATTTATCATGTTTTCAGACTGTGAAATCAATTTTCTTCGCATATAGCAATAATAATTCTCTCCTAGTAGGAGTAAATTTTATAAACAATTGATTTCTGTCACTTTAGTTGTTTCAGTTATTTGTGCAATTTTTACTAATTAAACCCAAGAAAATAGCTTTAAATAACTTTTTATTTATTAAATGTTATTAATTATAATTATTACCAATTAATACAATCAATAATTAGCTAAATATTATGAAAAAAATTTAAAAAAAAAACTATTTTTTTAAACGTCAGTTCATAGTATTTATTTGAGCAAATGTCATTGATGAAGGCTACTTGATTTTTATGAAAATTTTAAGAAATATAATTTCTGTTAATAATCTGTTTTATTATTTGAATAAAAATAGTTAAATAGTGCTAGTAGTGTAAAAACTAATATATAAACTACGGTAGAGAAGACTATTATAGCCTCGCACTCTTAAATCACTTGGCTATGAAAAATGTCTTCTCTACCTTGGTATATAATTACTATTTTAATAATAATATATAATAGGGGGCCAAACTTTTAAAAAATCGAAAAAATAGAAGGAAACATTTAAAAACAAAAAAGTTATAGGGGACAATTTAATTAAGTTAAACTTAAAACTTCACCAGGAGAAGGCTACTTGCAACTTGTTTATAATAAATTCAGAGAGGTCAAAATATACAGAAATTCTTTAACGAATATATTTATTTATTTTTTGTAAATAGGTATATTCGTCTATTAAATATACAAATTTAACTTTTTAACAGCTGAACAAATGTAACAGTTTAAAAATATACTAGGAAGGAAGTTGGACTACAACTTGGCTCTAGATCACATAAAAATAAACAATCCGTGAAGATATGTAACAGACCGTTTTTTAAAGAAATGAACTTAGAGTGCCAAAAACCATATAACTCGTAAATGATTAGTTATTATAATAAGGTATTATCATTCTAAATTTGAAGAGCTTATCTTTATTTGCTAAAAAGTTATAGCACATAAACCTGGACCCCAGTAACTAGGGTACTAGGGGGTCTACGTTTATTTGCTATAACTTTTTAATAAATAATGATAATCTCTTTAAATTTGGAATGAGAGTACCTTATTATATTAGCTAATTGTTGACGAAAACAAAGTTTTTCTATATGAAATCATTCACGAGTTATTTAGTTTTTGGCTCTCTTAGTATATTTCCTTAAAAAAATGGGAATAAGTTTTTGTCCAGAGTAGTTGGGTAAATATAAAGAGTTTTATTATTTTTTTTTTCATGAAAGGTTCAAATGGAGCTCTCTACGACTAGAATTATGAAACAAAAGACGTCTACCCTATCTCTATCTCATTTGTGCTACACTTTCCAGCCAACCAAATAAATACTGTATTTGTTTTTCATACAACAAATACAGTATTTATTTGGTTGGCCGGAAAGTGTAGCACTGAGCGGCACGAACGAACATAGCTAATGTGAATCTGTAGAATAAGATAATTCTACTAAAATTTAGATGGCGGCAGTAATTTCTTTAATAAAAATAATATAGTTTACACTTTTCGCCCGGCCAAGTAAATATTGTATTTGTTCAACAAAGAACAAATACATAATTTGTTTGGTTGGGTGGAAGTGGGAGTGTATGTCTTCTATCCTTTTTGGGTAGAACTTTTGTCCCTGTCTAATCTAACGGGAGAAATCTCAATTGTAATCGCACTAACGCGTGCCTCATGTGAAATAGAACAAATTATAATGACTTTATTAGCCAGGAAAATAAAATACCCTTTTGAAAACTAAGGATCATTATAAAGTTTCACAGATCATTATGGCCGTGCGATAATAAATGTTTTATTTCATTCAGATAAAAAAGGTATCACAGCTGTGCAGAATACTAACCTATTTGGATGTATAGAAAAGCGAATAAAATAGTTAATGAAAACAAATAAAAGGTTATTGAAAACTTTTTCAATGCCAAATCATTAAAATAATTGAATGATAACAAATTATGAAATTATTAGGAATATCCATTAAAATATTAATAAAAATAATAATTAATAATAAAATATAATAACATAATATTTACGACCACGACCACGGCGTCACTTAAATGTATGTATTTGTTAAAAAAAAATCTGTCATTTACTTTTTTTAGAACTCTTTTTAAAACTCGAAAAAGAAACAAAATGGAGAATGGAAAAAGTAGATTTTCAACAAAAAAAAATACAAATTTACTAAGGACGTTTGTAGCATTTATTTCGTTATATTATTTATAATCAATAACGTGTATTTATATGGCCAAAAAAGTTGTGGAACCGTGATGTTTTCTATTATTTTATGTCGGTATTAGTTACATAAAGTAGCCCATCTGTCGTGTATTGAATCCTTTTTATTTCTAAAGTATCACTTATATGGATAGGGTTGGGACCTTTTCCCTCTTGTATTTTTTTCGATAATATCCTATAAATTACACATGAAGACTTCAAAATAAAAACTCACCTATTTTATAAAATTAGTTATAAATACCATTACACAAATGACAATGTTTAGCACACCCTACAAAAAAAAATTGTATGGTTCCTTAAACCATCGGTTTTTACAATTTTGTAAGTCCTTAAACATTAAATTCCATTTCCTAAACGTTTTTCTAAAGTGCGTTTTTCATTTGCAGTCGTCATATAATATTACTTATACGAGAAATCCCTTTAATACTTGAAGTATTATACTTTTTCAATTATTGACTAGGGGCGAAGATAATATATTGTAAAATAGTTTGGATTTAATTGGTCTTATCCCCTTTTAAACTTTTTTGAAATGTACTATACATTTCAAAAAACAGTTTAATAATTCATTTTGAATTATAAAGAAACACTGTTTAAATTAAATTTTCTTGCCTTTATATAAATTCATTTAACTAATGAAATTTCATTAATTCAATGTATTTTATACTCGATTTTAGATTGGTATAATAAAATTTAATAATTGATACAATTAAAGTATCTTTGTAATAATTAACAACGTAAAATTAGGAATTTTCTCGAGAATTTTCTATTGTATCCAAAGTATAATAAATTAAGATAATTTAATCCAACCCATAATCCTGCACCAGAAAATGTATTTATGAGTGTTCTGTTACTATCCACTACTACCCTTTAAAATATCAGCCCATGTACATTTAATGTAATTTAACATAGGAATTTTTCTTTATTTGACTGTACTATTTCCAAACAAAACAAATTATAAACAACCTTAATAATAATAACCTTAATTAAAATATATGCAAATTAAGTATGTGGGCGTGAACTGTCAAAATTTAAGTTCGTTATTATTATTAGGTTAATATTAATCCGTATTTAAAGTAGTTTTTTTAGGGGGTTCATTGTATGTACATAGGGAAACGCGACAAAGTTGTTCGAGGGACTAAAATATATTTTTTAATAATTTATAAAAATTAAAAGAAAACCGTATAAAGTTTTGCTAAAGTTTTTAAAGTAGCTTCAAAGTGCTACTCTAAAGTTAAGTTTTAAGACGAAGATCATTGTCCCTTAAGGAATATTTACAATGTCAACATAAACGTAAGAACGCAGTAAGCGCTAACTGGTTAAATTCGTAAATTGGTAAAAAAATATTCAGTAATCTTTGGCATTATCTTAAATTAATTTATTCACAAATGTAAATTCAAATAAAAAAAAAACTATATATGAATTTATGAATCTACCTTATACGCACAAATATTCTTATAAGAGATGGTAAACAAGGTATTTTCTCCCGCCTGAATTTTACACATAGTGCATGTCAAAAGTCCCCCCCCCCCCTTTAACTTTTCAACGGCTTAATACATATATCATCTTGAAATTTGAAATATATAAATAACATAACCCAAGTAATGTTATTATTTTTGGGGATACATTGGAGGCATGGGGCAAGGGGAAAATTATTTAGAGTCCAAACACATGTTAAATTCAGCCGGGAAAGAATAACTTATCTTTTCAACTATTATAGAACTATAATTATAAATTCCATACCATAAATTTAAAACATTTGACGCCATATATGTATTGTTATTATTAGTTTTATCATGAAAATGGATATTATTTTAAAAATAAATACCACTTGAAATAAACTAGTTTAGAATATGTTACGTAAAGTTAACCTTTAACTATTTTATTTTAGAACTGGGATTAATTTTGGAAAAATATTACTTAATTGTGTATTCATGCTCTATTTTTAATACAAAGTTTTACGAGACAATGCATCGTAAACTTTACTTTAAAGGTTGGTATGGTAAAAAATTGCACTTTCTTTGCATGGCTCCTATATCTTGACTACACTGCGAAAAAAACTGTGTGTAATAGTTATTTATGGTACTAGTGGGTAAAGTAAGATATTGCCCATAAGAAAATTAACCTGCGAGGCGTCAGCCAAGCAGGTTAATTTTCGAGAGGGCAGTATGGGTTTACCCATGAGTGCCATACAAGGTTTTATCCAATAAATAGCTTAGGAATTCATATTTTTATTAAAAATTTTAATGACATTTACAAGAAAATAATTTGACAAGTGACAGTTGAGTGGGTAAAATAAATAATTATCCACTCAATAAAGTAAAAGCCACGCGGGAGTTATTATTGAGTTTATCTATTTAAAATAAAGCTGGTAATTGTCTTATTATCTGTATGTATTGGATCCATGGATAAACGATATTTTTCTTATGTAAATGTGGGTAAAAATGTGTAAATTTTGTTGCTTACCGAATTATGCAACGTATAGGCTTTTTTGTTAACACCTTTTTACAAAAACTTGTGTATAAATTTAAAAATAATTTTTAAAAATAAAACTATACTAGATGATCCTGTCAGGACTACCATATGCAACGTAAGAAAAATGTGCATTAAAAAACTTAAAAGCTTAATTGTGACAATTTGGTACCAAGTTTAGTCCATTATCTGTGAAACATACACAGATAATAGTTTTTTAATTTAACATTTAATAACACGTCTATTAAATTAAATAAAGCCGATCTCGGTGGCGCAGTTGGTGTGTGTCCGGCTGCGAACACTAAGATTCTGGGTTCGAGCCCCACATAGAGCATGGTGTAAATAGTGGGTAGATGGAACTACGATGACTAACTGTAATGTGGGTTGCAGGTGAAACTGTAAACACATTTCAGGGTGGATGCGAGTTCTGTTGAGGACCGTGCCTCGGAGGGCACGTAAAGATGGCGGTCCCGTCAATTAGGCCATAGCAGCGAAAAACGACGTTAAATGATTAAACAAACAAATTAAATAAAGATAATTTAAATCCATATAAGTATAATATAATGATACACTTTTTATTCAATTAAATCCATAAAAAGAAAACGATAACCTTTCATTACAATTTTAATATGTAATTGATTATTATTATGGGTATAATCGAAATTTTTTCTATAAAACTCGCTGCCGTTTTGTTTTTAAAATTCATTATTATTATGAATCGAAGAATCAGAATTTATTAAAAAAAAATAGGTTTTCAAAGCACTTTATGAATGAAGACCCAAACAAAAAGGTAATTGTTTTGAAAAAACTTTTTTCTATAGTGGAAACTTTCCACTGGAAAGTATTCTTTTGCTAGCAGCAGTATTTTTTTTGTGTCGATTAATAGTATATTATACAATGAGTATATAATATTAT
Organism: Brachypterus glaber; assembly: GCA_958510825.1. Lineage (NCBI taxonomy): Eukaryota > Metazoa > Arthropoda > Insecta > Coleoptera > Kateretidae > Brachypterus > Brachypterus glaber. The sequence continues at coordinate 1,242,252 of OY294052.1, read as the reverse complement.
ACACGAGTAGAATAATATACTTTATCCACGGTTGTTTCGAAGTTTAAACGGTTTGGACTTTTTACAGACCCGTAATTAATAGGCCTGTTAATCACGGCCGTGGATAAAACACCTTTATATTAGTATAAATTATAAATCCAAATATTATAAACTTAACTATCAATCATTTTTGCTCAATTTAAAGCCCCCTTTATCGGCAAAATTAAATTGTAAAGGCCAAATTTTAAATTATAGGAATATCAAAGTAAATTATAACTACTCCCAAATTAGGTATACTGCCCCCCTACTTAAGAAAGTCATATCTAAATAGGAGATTTTAGTTTATTATTGCTCTAGATAAAGAAAATAATATATTACGCACCGAGCACATAAACCTAGTTTGCACTCAAAGTGTAGGTACTGAAACAGGTTTCCATCGAGGTCCGTATACTATTTTTCCTACGACCTAACACCTAAACCGCCAAAATACGTTTTTTTTGTCAATTTGACGTTTTGTGTTTGTCGTTCACTCATTCTGTGATAGAAAATATTTAAATCAGCTGGCTGTCACTTTCCAACCGCTGTCATAGCAACGAGTGGCAAATAGGTACTAACTCCTAACTAGGTCGTAGAAAAATGTAACTTCTCGAACTAAAAGAGTAGCTAAATAATAATTACTTTTAAAACTAGTAGTGCAAAATAGTATATTATGCGAAGTCTGATTTTTTTTTTTGTTGATTGAGACGGAGTCGAGGCAAAAATGCAGTCAAGAACACGTAAGACACTTCGCATTGGTAGTGCATATACTATTTTTTCTACTACCTTAAGCTAGAACTCCAAATATCAGTAAAAAGTATAGTTTAAAAACTATTTTGATATAACTGTCAGTTTGACAAATAAGTTGAAAACAGTTAGTAGTTGTCTTAATTTTTTTCATTATTCACCTTCGTCCATAAACAGACCAAATGGTCAATAATAAATGAGTTCACTGATTTTATTGGTTGTCAGGGTAAACAAGCCTTAACAACGGTAGATAATAGCTAGCACTTAATTAGGTAGTAGAAAAAGTACATTTTTTGCATAATAATCTCATACCTAGTGAATTTACCAACTAGAAAAACTAAAAAGGTTTTAATTTCTTCGATTTTTATCTCAAAATACCTAATATTTGTAAAATAATAAATCAAATACCTATTACAATAGGAATAATAGGTCACGTCATATTCTAAAAATTAATGCAGACATTCCTTAATATACTTAAGGCCAGGTAAGCTTGGTAACACAGCTTCTTTACTATCCATTCATCTTAAGATGTTGAGGACCAGTTTTAGTTTGCCGGTATACATTGTTCACCAAGAACTATTGTGTAAATACAACACTAAAAAGATACTGCTCCAAACAATATTTGTAAATACCTTATACAAATATCAAGACAAATAATTTAATTTAGTACTCAGAGTGTGGTACCCCATATGCCTATAATACCCTATAGGTATGTATGACAGTTGCATTTTTCTTAATTTTTAATTTTTGACTGATTTGCCCCCCTCCCTAATTTTCGGTGGTATAAGGTGGGTGAGCCAGTTATTGCCATGTTAAAACATGTTATCTTTCTACTGTCCTACAATAATCAACGCTACACAGCTTGCGACAGCCAGCACAGTCAGCACAAGTTTTTATAGTTGAAGAGAACGAAACACGAAATGCGTGTTTGTGTACGCTATTATCAACTGGGTAAAAATACAACTAATTTACAGGCATATTTTGGATATAACAGATATACCATCAGTGCCATCTATAACACAGAGGACGAACTAACTAGTTTAAAAGGGGGTGACAATATTATAAAAATACTTGAACCTTTGACGAAGGCGCATCTTAGTTTCTTAAAAAAAATGGAAAAGGCTGGGGAAAAGGTTTTTTCAACGACTGCTTTAGAATGTAAGCAAATACAAACACTTTTCAAACACAGAATGAATCCATTCTAGCTCTAGATACGGTATTGATATTCCGTATCAAGTGTTAGAATGATCACCATGTAGTGCCATCTCTTGTTTATAAAAGTAAAGAAAACTGTAGCAAAATTAGCAAAAATATATGTATTTTACCATGAAATATTGAATAATTTAATGCAATTTAAAGTTTTGCGTTAAAATTACATAAAGTTTATTAGTTTTTCTTAATATTTGACCAGTTTTTTATCAATTTAGTTCAAAAAGTTAAAACTGCTCCACCTATTGTTAAATATTTAACCCTGATTTCTGTCACAACAATCTGACATAACCTTCAATTTTTCATTATAATTTGTAAATATGTGCTAAAATTAAATAAAAATCTTTTTTAAGTACTGATTTGATAAAATTATTAAATAACATTAATTGATTTATTTAAAAATATGTGTTTTGTTGCATTTGCAATGTCGAGTCACAAAAAACATTGTTTTTAAGCTTGTCCGCAGTTTAAAGCCATACAGTGTTTCATATTTGCAGTCGAAGAAAAAGTATAGTCTACAACACGTATGGAATAGTCATTCCGCGCTCGCGGGACCGTCATACTCGCCTGCCGACTCGTATGACAAACTTTCCGCTTGCGCGGAATATTGTCTATTCCATACTACTTAGTTATAGAATATACTATTTTGGAAAACGAAACCTACGTTACAAAAGTGTTACGAATTATTAGAGCCTAGCTATCGATATCTAACAAAATAAACAAAAGTAACTGAAAAATAAAAGGGAAAGAAGACATATCTATAACATACAACCTGTCTCGGACAGATGGTCTTATATTCAACCACAAAGAAATTCTTAATTAGTAGGGGGTTAAATTCCTGGTAACTAAATTAGTAATTTTTCGAACTGTCACCTTAAACCCCAAAATTTTTAAATTACCTTTAGAGTTATCGATGTCGTTTAACGATATATTCCTCATCGAAAAGAACGTTTTGACATTTTCACAAGAACTTTCATATCCACCAGTGCTACTCGCTGAAGAAGACGTCGTGACAACGGCCCTTCTGGACCGAAATTCCTCATTTTTACCCGACACCACACAAAAACAACACAACAACACCAGAACCGTATCAACAATTAACAACCTCATTTTCGCACAAAAAAAAACAGGGTCAGTTTGAAATGGGGGGTAGTTTTGCAATTTCGCGACACGCTAACTCTCGGAAACTTGACGCGAGGTGTGCGACTTGGGACCCGGAGAACGAAGCGACAGCGTCTACTGCATAGCTTGTGTGCGACTAAATATCCACAGGACTCGATCGCGAGCTATAGACTGCGATGTTGTCGGATGATGCTCCAGGTCCGTTCAAAAAGGACTCTTGGATCAGGACATTACAAAAACATGATTTTTAAGTCCCCTTCATGTCGTGAAAAATTTCATTACAACATTCTGTGCCAAATTTCAGGTCAAAAAACCAATATATTTAAACTTTAAAATTAAAAATTTGAAAAAAAAATAATATATATACAGGGTGTCCCGAAAACATACCCACTAACTTTAAGGGGTGGTAGAGGACATCAAAACAAATATTTTTTGTTTAGTAAACATATGTCCGCAAATGAGCCGTTTGGGCTGTAGAGCAAAATTAATTATTTAAATAAAAACAGAATTTTTAATATAACACGTTTTTAAAATGGACTAAAAAGTATAAAATAATTAGGACTAAAAAGTATAAAATAATTTTTCCTAGCCCCATACAGACTTATATGTGATTGTGAATTTTCAACAGATGGTCAACATTTTGAACAATTATTGTAAACCATCATTTATTTTTTAATAAAAAAAGTCCTTAATAATCAAAAAGTGATTTAATTAATGTTCTAAACATTTTTTGTAAAATAATACCAAATCATGTTTTTGCTCTACAGCCCAAATGGCTTATTTGCTAACATATGTTTACCAAAAAAAAAATGTTTTGATGTCCTCTATAACCCCTTAAAGTTTGTCGGTATGTTTTTGGGACACCCTGTATATGTTTTAAAGTAATCCCCCCAAAAACAAAAAGTTATGGGGCGTTAAACTTAAAAAAAAAAATAAAAATCTATCATTTTTAATTTTTTTCTCAAATTTTTTTCGTTTTTCGCAAAAACAAAATAAAAAAAAATATAAAAAATTTTTCGTTTTTCAAAAAAAAAACCTTAAAAAAGAAATATGTTTTTTTTTTGAAAAAAAGTTGTTTTTTTGAAAAAAAAATATCCAATTGAAATCACAGGACTTGATCGCGAGCCATATACTCCGATGTTGTCGGATCATACCCTAGGTCTGTTTAAAAAGGACTCTTGAATAAGGACATTTAAAAATACGTTTTTTTGAAAATTTTAAGCCCCTTCCTCATTTAATAAAAAATACTATAAAATTCTGTGCCAAATTTTAGCTAAAAAAAAAACGAAATAGTCCGCCCCATTTCATTTAAAAATTGGAATAAATAAATAAAAAATATATTTTTTTATAAGGCGCGTTTTTTTTAATTAAATATCTGGGAAACCGTAACATGCAGAATGGAAAAAAATTTATCCGTGGCAAATTTTAGTTCAAGCAAACGAAATACTTCAACTTAAAACAATCAAATTAGCCTCGTCCCTTTTTATTTGAATACTAAAAAAATCGAAACAAGCTGTTCAGCTGTTCAAAGAATCAATCTTACCCATCTTGAAAATAATCCAATAAAAAAAAGAGTTATAGGGGGCGTAACTTTAAAAATGGAAAGAAACGTTCGATAAAGTCCAAATATTCAAAGATTACTTTGATAAATAGTAATTTACAAAAAATATGTATATACCTACCAAAAGTTATAGAGGGCTCCACTTTTTAATACAGTAAAAAAAATGAAGTACGCGCAGGAGATCAAAGCAATTATATTTTTAGGAAGTATATCGAGAGAAAACGCAATAAACTATCCACCATGAAGAGTATACTAGGGAATGCGAAGCATTACATATCTTCACGGCTTGTTTTTAAATTTAATTTCATTATGTGAAAAATTTATAAATTAAATTAAATTTTATCCGTTATTTTATTTAAAAAAAACCTGGAATTCAGTTTATTGAATTTGAAAAGCAGCACAAGCAATTTTAATAAATTATTAATCATTTAGTATTCATCGTCATTTCCTTTCAATTTGTGAGCCACAAAATTATTTTTCCCTTAAAATAAAATAAATACTACTGGAAAAATATATACTTTTTTGTTTTTTCTTCCAAGGTTTTTTGAAAGAACAAAAACGAAAAAAAAAACGAAAAATAATAAAAAACTAGTTATCCCCTTTAACAATCTCACCCTACCCCCCTTTAAACCAGCCAAAAACTTATTTAAGAACCAATGATCAAAATTTGAAGTACTTAGCTCAAAGCGTTTTTGAGTTATCGTGGTCGAAAATTTCTCAGACAGACAGACAGCATTCTTCGATTTACGAGTTTGAGAAAGTAACCTGCTGTTTTTTAATGTGAATTTTTAAAAACATTTTCTTATAATTATTTGTGAGACCTAAAATGACGGTCAATTTAACCGAAATGTCAAATATAAAAATACCACTCAAAGTCATTTTTAAACCACTAAAAAGCTGCTTTGACACAGTTTTACTCAGATAGATTCTGAGCGGAGCTTTTAAGCATAATTAAAACTCTTAACTAGAATACTGCTAAAAGTTCTAGGAATTTATGGGTTATCATTAAATAGAATCCTTTTCAAAGAACTGAAGATTATAAAACAAAATGACCATAAAAGATCCTGTATTTTGGATTAAATTGTGAGTCATAATTTGTGACTCGTTAGGTTTCTTCAAAAAACACGGTAGTTCACATTTCCAAATAATAGTTACATGTATACACTGAGAAAATAATCGAATTCGATTGTATTACTTTTTTCTGTATTATTACCTGCTATTTATAATTTTGTTTTTAGATATCAAGCTTTCACGGCCACTAACCCAGGCAACACCTAATAACTATTAGATATCCAGGGAATATACTTTCTGGATATAGAATATATCCAGTGGATAGCCTAGATTGTCATTAGATATGCCATGGATATCCAAATGTCCGCCTATATCCAGATCCTCGCATCTTCAGGGAATAATCTAAAACTGATTCAGATTAATCAGATTAGTCCCTGAAGATGTCTCTAGCAGTAAAAGACGAAACGTCGGAGAGTGAAAATCCATTAACACGGTCCAAATCAGTTCCCAATTTCTAAAAACCTTTTCTTCGTTGCAGGTCTGTGAAAATACCGCAAAATGGAATCATGGCTTTCCCAAGATCCCAAAGAAATGATCGAAATTCCTCAGTCGGATGGCAACTCCGCAATGGAACCAGAAATGCGTTGGTGCGCGCGCAAAATGGTACCTGGGGAAAAAATAAAACAAGTGGAAAAGCGAAGAACCTGTGGCGGTTTTAGTGTTCGATGGTCAATCGCTTCATCTTTTAAGACCGGACCGCCTGACTGCATTTTTGTGTACTTAATTCAAAAGAACCTTGTTCACCAGCAGGGGAGTCGCAAAGGTAATAAGGAGATCTACTTCCTCTATAAAAGATAAAAATTCCAACTGAAATGATAAATTTCCCAACTGAATCTAATAAAAAAGCGGCTCCTAAAAAATTAAATGGTACTATTCCGCCATTTGGACTTTCTTGCAAAAATGTAGGTATCTACCTACAAGTTAATTTTTGTTTCTATAATGTAACGCGGCATAACATTTTTCAGACTTTTTGTAACGCGAACTATCAAAGCCCATTAAATACCATAGGATTTTAATAAGATTTGGCAGGACCGTTTTTGCAGGGTTACTTATCAACATTTTTTTTTAGTCATCAAAAATTTCCGTCAGAATTTTGCAAGGTACACAGAAAAAAGGATTCATTGAACCAAGGACACGTGTCTTTCGATATGTTCAAAGCCATATTCTCTTGTTTCAAGGCTGGCAATTCTTTAAACCAAAGTCAATGTCCTTGAATGAAGAGTACGGGTGGGCGTGAGTATACCTACATTTTATTTTATACAAGTAGTTATTTTTGTATTGAATCAGCTTCACGCCTAAAAACGGCTACATTACAAACTTACAAACGCGACATTTTTTTCGAAAAAAAAATTATTATTGTTAATATTATCCATGGATAATAAAGGAGTGCACCCCTTTGAGGGGTTAAGTTATGAGGGGGACCTTTAGTTATTTGTGTAGATAGTGCGTAAAATAATACTTAGTTGCACGGGAATGTAGTTTGACAAGGCGTTGAAAAAAACAGGAATTTTATAATAAAATGTAGGATAATTTGTGAATTTTATACAAAAATCGGGATGAGGGCCAGTGACAGCACATAATAACTATTAGATATCCAGGGGATATACTTTCTGGATATAGAGTATATTCAGTGGATAGCCTGGATTGCCATTAGATATCCCATGGACATCCAAAGTCCGCCTATATCCACTGGATATCCACGAGATATCCAGTGGACATCTATTTTTTTAACCTCCCTAAAGTATATACACTGGACATCCACTAGAGACCCATCATGGATATCCTGTAAATCCTGGATATCCATGAGGGATCTCTAATGGATATCCAGTGGATATACTTTAGGGAGGTTAAAAAAATAGATGTCCACTGGATATCTCGTGGATATCCAGTGGATATCCTGCCAGGATCTGGACATAGGCGGACATTTGGATGTCCATGGGATGTCCATCTAGATATAGACTATATCCACTGGATATACTCTATATCTAGAAAGTATATCCCTTATTGTTTTTATGTGCTGTCTGGGTATCATCTGACGCATCTTGCATGGAATTGGTGACTTCAGATTTTAACCTTAGTAGATTTATAATCATCTTATCTGTTTATTTTTTCTGTGGTTTTGTAATAAACTTGTCTGGTTTCGTTTCGGATAATCAGGGCTGAGATATGTCGGTATCTTGTCAGGACTTGTTAGAGATTATAAAAAGGCTTCCCGCATAACACAAAATAGTTCTAAGAATATTCTTAAAATAAATATTAGGAATGTCCAGTTTGAAAATTCATTCATAGTTCTGAACGTCTGAACTTCTTATAGTGAAGTGGTTTATTATAAAATAATTAAAAAAGGCTTATAATCGACTTCACGTTAATTTTATTATTGAAAACAATTAGTGTGACCGCGGTTTCGCTATAATAGATATATATATATATCTATTATAGCGAAACCGCGGTCACACTAATTGTTTTCAATAATAAAATTAACGTGAAGTCGATTATAAGCCTTTTTTAATTATTTTATTAGGAATGTTGTATGATTCTAAGAATATGCGTTGTTTTACGGAGAAATTTCTTAAAAGATTTTAAGATATTCAATGAACACCTATCGCTTTAATCACGCGAAAGCTTCTATCTGTGAAATCTTGCGAAATGTTACGATATCTTTCGAAATCTTGAGAAATCTGCGAAATCTTGCAAAACCGAATCGTGCAAAATAAAATGCGAAATCTTGTGAAATCTCGCGAAATCTTGGGTTAAAGCGAAATCTTGTGTATGCGAATTAGGTGGAGATTGACCCCTCGTCAAATCTAGTCAGTATCCATCAATATCCATAATAATGACATGTGATATCGGTATCCATAAAAACGGAATGTGTAAAATTATGTCGCGTAAAACAATATCTTATAAGTTTATAAACATAAAGTGGGGCGGAATTTTGACACGCACGGTATGTAAATGTTGTATAGATATGTACTATAGAAAAGACGTATCGAAATGAAATGAGTCAGGCTGGTCCTTAAAAACCGGTCGCGGTCCATTTGACCCCATCGCCTGCTGGATCTAATTAAATGGGAGCGCGGCCTAATTGGGTATTAAATAGGTGCAAAACCACAGATATTCACTAGACTGTGATTATTTTAGTGAGATGTTAGAGTAGAAAAAATAATTTTCCAAAATTATTATAATTAATTACCTTTTGTTTGTTTTTAGGGCTCCGTACCTGAAAAACGGACAGGGGCAGATCTACAGTCAAGGTATGGGGGAAGGGTAGTTGTTGACAATGGATTCTGCGAGTTTTCTCTGAATGGTTCCATAATGTGTAGACCTTCTGCTACCATGATCCATAGTCAGATTTTTCTGTAGAGCTACTTCATCTCATTAATAGTACAGGAACGCCATGTATAATAATATCATATTTTCAAATTTTCAGTTTTATAATATAACTTGAAAAAATTCACACGGGTCTGTAATAACCCTCATATCAATTTAACGGGATTTGGTCAAATAAATTTTGTAGTTTGTCAAATTGTTACCTGGCTTGTGCACCCCATTGATTATAGCCACTTGAGGTTTAAAACCGAAAATAGTTAGACAGGGGAAGGTGTTTTATGTGGGGACAATGTTTAATGTTTATTTTCTTTATCTTCTTTTGATAAACTAACTTTTTTTATAGTATATTAAAGTACTAGTTTCACAACATGCGTTTTTAGCGTATGAGTACAAGTTTAGAAAACGGGCCGCTTGCGGCGAGTTTAGGAACAAATGATATTTTGATATGTTTTATAGTTATGTCTTCTTTTTTTCACTGCAAGTAAAAAGCTACAATTTTAACACTGTAAAAAATAACCTAAACACGAAATTTTGTAGAAAATAAAACTTTAAAGCGTCGTTGACATTTGCAAGGAAAACGTCAAGCGATAGGCTTCTGTCTGTTGCCAACCAAAAAGGAAAAAAGTACAGACCTCTTATGGGCCTATAAGAACACGCAAAATGCGTGTGATTATGACCTTATAAGAGTCGCAAGATAGAAAAAATAAATTTGCTAACTGGACAGTTTACTAAACATCGTTGTCCCAAGGTACAACAGTTTCCCCTACCTGCGTAAGCGGCTTAACAGGTGAAAATATCGTAAATCATACATAATAAAGAAAGCCAAAGTCATTAATATTTGATATTATAGGGCCTATAGGCCCTAAAGGGTAGATTTTCACTGCACCTAGGTGCAAGCTGCTAATAGCAATATTTCACAAAAAATTAATAAAAGCAATACTATTAATAATATCAAATTTGATAGCCACTTTTGTCGGGGACTGTTGTACATAATTAGTAGCTATCTTTTAAATAGAACTGACGTACAGTATATCCTCAAGACATACCTTCGGGATATCGGGATATAACGTTCGGAAGTCGCTCGGCTATCCGTTTAGTAACAAAGTATATCCTGAGGAAGTCCTATGGATATCTATAGACGAAATCGTATATTCTGGGGATTTCCATTGTACATGCCTGTGCTATCTGGGCTTTGGATACGGTTTTGTAGTCCTTCGAATTTTTTTAGGAGGCGCTGCCTCACCGCCTTATATCAACGCGCTTAAACGCGTCCAGGCAGTGCCGGCTTTTGCATGAATTGAGTAAACCCACTTCTTCAGGGCGTCAGCACAGAAGGGCGCCGTCGAAAGGCGTCACAAAAAAATATATTATTTTTTTTAGTCTTCAAATTTTTCTGGCATTGGTATTTTTTTTTCAGATTCTGTCAGGGGTAAAGTTTTTTTTTAGAGGTGAGAACCTTTTTGTAGTCTTAATTTTTTTTTTCTCAGGGGCGACTACTTTTTTTTAGTCATTGTAATTATACTTTATAAAGTTTTAGTCATCAAACGTTTTTTTTATACAGAGGCGCCAAATGAAATGCTTGCTTCAGGTCGCTGAAATGCAAATGCCGGCCCTGCGTACAGGCCTGGTTAGAATCAAGCGACCTAAAAAATAAATTTAGTTTTTTTTATCAAAATTTTTTTGCTAACTTCAAAAGTAAACAAGTTAGGGCATTATAACCACAATTTTTGGATTCAGCATAGTCGATTTAGGAAATAAAGCCAAATTTTATCAAATTTGGATGAAAAATAAAAAAGTTGTAAGAATTTAAATTTTCTTAATTTTATGAATGAAGATGTTTCTCGTCTAGACAGTAGCGTAGTACTATAATAGTAACAAATTCCATTTATAGTAAAAATGTCATTCAATTGTTTAATTCATATCTGTCAATTTATCAATGAAATGGATATTAATTGTATTTTGATCAATTTCTTAATTTATATATGCTGAAATTTAGTAGCTGAATCCAAATAATCCTTCTAAATTGTCCTGCCCGCTGTATTATCGTTTTAAAGGATTTAAAATCTTAATATTTCCAAAAATAATTTATAAATTTTGATCTCTTTAATCCGCAACTGTCAAATTGTCAAACATGTAGTTCTATCGGGTGGTAGAAATAAAACAAGATGGATGGGAGTTGTTAATAAGTTATTATCAATAATAATAATAATTTGTTATTGCCTATTATAGTTTAAACCCCCAGTTTTCTTTCTGTATACCTGAGTGTCGAAGTGTGGATATAAAAATGGCGGGGGAAATATCTATGGACTTTTCCGTAAGACTTGAAAAAATCTAATGAGAGGTATGTCAAAAGTAGAAGTAACGAGAAAAGTACGCTTAGAGCCATAGACTTTTTAAATTTGTGGCTGGAGCTCAAAAAAATCATATTTTATAGAGTATAATGAAAAACGCAACACAATTATTTTGTTTTAAGAATTCATTATATGCAAATAGTTATACACTGATCTGTATTATAAGTTGCATATACACCTGCAACTAATAATACAATTTAGTCACAGATTTCATGTGTGAAATCTGTGAATTTAGTGTATAAGGGTTTGTCAGCAGTTAGCAAGTTTATTTTGGACGTTATAATTTTCGTAATTTTAGAGAAAATATAAAAAATGTTTTGGTGAATGCGCCTGGCACAACGCTAAATATGACCCTGTTCCAGTTTTGGGGATATTTCAGTAATCTATGATTTTAAGTTGGTATTAACAATAGTTTTTTTAAACGTCAATGACGTCATAGAAAGTGTTAAATGTTGTTGTTTTAAATTAGTTTTCCTCTTAAATAGGTAAACATAATATAACCAATACTTTTTTGAATGTTTTAAAGTAGCTAGAGGTCTAAAATGCTTTCACACCGGTATACTAAAAAGTGAGGTTAGCTTTTTGAAAGAAGACGTAAACAAAACGAACGAAGTTTGTTAGCAAAAATAGCTTAAAATGGCACAATCCACTTCTGAAGATATGGACATATCAAATCCAGCTCAAGAGGGCTCCAGTGGAAGTCAAGACGGGGACAAACCAGACCAATATGCTTCTCGATTATACAGTTTACAGAAAATTCAACAGAAAAAACAAGCCGTTCTGGCTTTTCCTCACAACAAGAAGCTGATAAAGCTTGCCGTATACTCTAAATGCCAGGTAAATATTTATAAACTAAATTATGTCATTTTTTTACACCAGTCAGCAGGGGCATACTGAAGGAACATCATCGAGGGGGTAGATTACCAAAAAAATATGTTACGTTTAAAAAAGCTTTACTCCTAACAAAAAATAACTAAAAAAAAAGGTTCTCACTGAGGTACTCGCCTCTAAAATTCCCAAGTACAATCTAGATTTCCCAACTTTTCAACATTTTTTTTTTATTTTAGGCTGAAAAATGTGATTGTATTGGATGGAAGAGGAATGATAACTCCATTGTATCGACAGGTTTTGATGATCCTTGCAGATGTAATCATCCTTTAGGTAATTTTTTTAATTACTTATGGTCCAAATGGTATTTGGATATGAAAGGGGTAATTTTGAAAAAATTATCCACTCAATAAAGTAAAAGCCACATGGGGGTTATTATTAAGTTTATCTATTTAAAAGAAAGCTGGTAATTGTCTTATTATCTGTATGTATTGGATAAAAGAAATTTATGTAACAAATAGGAGGGGGTAAGGGATTTTGAAAATTTTACACCACGTTAAATGGTGAGGTCAAAAATGGCCAAATTTTGCGTTACGCTATACTTGAATGTTCCCTTATATTTATTTTTTTGTGATATATTCCTATATAAAATCTCAAATTGCGATATATTACAAGGGGGAGTAAATAGCCCCTCCTCCTAAATCTGGCCTTGCTCAGTTAAAGAAAAATTTAAATGTACAATCAAATATACAGTTTCTATATAAACCCTTGTGACTTTACAATCACACTGAAAAAACTCTGGAAACATTCTAATAACATTTTGTAATCATGCTGTTACCAGAGTATTTCCAGAGTGTATTTGTGCCCTTTATCCATAACGTTCCCAGAGTAAAATCAGAGCGTTTTCAGAGTGTTTTCGTTTGGACTTTATTTTTTTTTTTTTAAAAGTCCAAACCCACTTTGGATCTACTGTGAATCAAGCCTGGAACCACTCTGATTCAACTCTGACAAAATGGCACAAAACCACTCTGGAAACACGTTGGCAGCAGAATGTTTTCACTCTGACTCTGTTTCCAGAGTGTTTCCAGAGTAAGTTGAAGGTCGCAAGGGAAATCAGTACAGAGTGCTATTTAATTTAGGGTGGTATTCTTTCATTAAATGAAGTTTATCGTAGAATATTATCAATCAAATTTATTTTTCTAGAAAACCATATATCACATTTAAGAGAAAAGCCGGAAGCGGAAATTAATCGTTTGCTGGGGATGTGCGTTGATGTGGACAACATGTATACTTTGATGAGCAGAGAGGACAATGCAGAAACGAAAAAGGTCTACCTCTACTTATTCAGGGTAAGTGTTTTTTTTAAATAATAAATTATGAAGAGTAGGGGTAACATTTTATTTGAAGGAACCGTGTTTTCAAAGAAAATTGATCATTTTTTAAAGGAAAGGCCAAAATTAGGCCTTTTTTGCCCGAAAATAGGGCCTTTTTTGCCCGAAAATAGCTGATAAAAAAACGTCGTATATTTAGACATTCTACTTTAAAGTGAACACGCTGTAAAACTTAACTGGACACGTAAATTTTTAAATTTTGGCGAATGCGCCAGATGTTAAAACATTTAAAAATCTAAATCGTACTCGAAAATCCGGGCAGTTGCCTTCATATTATGGGCCTTTGTGTCTGTATTGGATACGCTGTAATAGTTATTTATGGTACTAGTGGGTAAAGTAAGATATTGCCCATGAGAAAATTAACCTGGAGTCAGCCAAGCAGGTTAATTTTTGAGAAGGCAATATCGGTTTACCCATAAGTGCCATACAAGGTTTTATCCAATAAATAGCTTAGGAATTCATATTTTTATTAGAAATTTTAATGACATTTACAAGAAAATAATTTGACAAGTGACAGTTGAGTGGGTAAAATAAATAATTATCCACTCAATAAAGTAAAAGCCACGCGGGGGTTATTATTGAGTTTATCTATTTAAAATAAAGCTGGTAATTGTCTTATTATCTGTATGTATTGGATAAAAGATATTTATAATATATTTTTTTTTGTCCGATTAACTGAACCATTATGGTTCACTATGATATTGACTATCCTACAGCTGTACTGTATTTTATGTGAAATATGGGTTGCCTACGTTCGACTATGTGAAAGCGATTATTAGTTGTGAGTAGTCGCAAGAAAAGGGACCTGGAGCTCTATTCGTGACCATTCGAAAAATATTTCCCATACAACAGCGTATACCACTTATTTTTGCGAATGTGAAGAATCTGGCTGCTGAGGGGAAATAATAATAATAATACTTATTATAAAAAAATACCTAACATTATTTTCCTTTAGGTCCCTTTTCGCGTGGCTACTCATAATTAAATTAAATTTAGTCCTTTACTTTAGCGATGAAACTTTTATAAAATTTTAATGAAATGAAATTTTACAGCCTAAAGCTTTAAATTAAAGTTAATATTAATTTTTTGTATTTAGATATGAATAAGCCGTAAAGATACGTAATGCCTCGCATTCCATAGTATGCTCTTCACTGTGGATAGAATATTGCCTTTGTTCTCGATATACTTCCCATATTTCTATCGTTATGTTCTAAAAAGAGCTTTCAAAGCCTTTTTGCATTAATAATGTTTTCAAAATTGGTATAAATATGTCTGTCAAATAAAGTTTTCTGAAAATTTAGAGTTTATCGGACTCTTCCTGATATTTTTTAAAGTTATTTGAAAAGTTGTGCTCCTTTTAACGTTTTTTCCTACAACCTAGTTTGTGGTTAGTGCTTATTTCCCCCCCCGTTGCCATGACAGCGGTCGGAAAGTGACAATCAGCTGAATTTACATATCTGCTGTAAGAGAGTAAGTGAACGTCAAACACATAACGTCAAATTAAAAACAACAAAGACATTTTTTGCGTTTTTTGGATGTTTAGGTATAAGGTCGTAGGAAAAATAGTATACGCACCTCGACGCAAACCTATTTCAGTGCACTTCGAGTAATTTTTTTACTCGGATCCGCCCTGTAAAAATAATTCGTTCATTGAAAACCAGGTCCGCGTACTCGGTGCATAATATACTATTATTTATGAATTTATTTTTTTAATTGGTATTTCTGTTAATTAATGTTTTCTAAATATTTATTTTGGACTTTTTCTTATTTTTTATACATTTTCTAAAACTTGCGTCTCTATGGCTTTTTTAATTACTAGGTATATAATAGTTATTTATGGTACTAGTGGGTAAAGTAAGTTATTGCCCATGAGAAAATTAACCTGCGAGGTGTCGGCCAAGCAGGTTAATTTTCGAGAGGGCAATATCGGTTTACCCATGAGTGCCATACAAGATTTTATCCAATAAAAAGCTTAGAAATTCATATTTTTATTAAAAATTTTAATGACATTTACAAGAAAATAATTTGACAAGTGACAGTTGAGTGGGTAAAATAAATAATTATCCACTCAATAAAGTAAAAGCCACGCGGGGGTTATTATTGAGTTTGTCTATTTAAAATAAAGCTGGTAATTGTCTCATTATCTGTATGTATTGGATAAAAATATTTGATTTAGAGACGATTTTGGACTTAAAAAAACTATTGCATGATCCTCTTCTAGCACTACGTGCAGAAAAGAGTATAACTGCGTTGTTTGTAGTTTTCTATTTCACAATGTAACTGCGCTTTCCGAGGCGCTTTCCATTTCTTTAATGGCTTAATATTAATGTTTCGTTTTCGGGTTACTAATATTTTACTTTCCCCAAGAAAAGTCTTGCGTTAGTAAAATATTTTATTGCTTTTTTTACGTTTCTCGATGTTTTTATGCTCAAAACGGATGATTTCCGTCAAAAAAATCTGTCAATCTGGCGGTATGTGTCGCTCTCTCTGTCCTGGAAATTTGTGACCAAGATAAGTCTAACTTTAGAACTTTAAATTTTGATTATAGCTTTCTTATCCAAAGTTCTAGGCTGGGATTGTTTGTGTTTTGTAAAAAAAAACAAATGTTTTCAATAATATTTCGTTTTTCGAGTTTTTTTTGCTTTAATAAACATTTTTCTATAAACTATAAGGCATACTGTATTTTTATTAAAACTGTAAGTTTTTTGATAACTACGTAATTTCACAGTGGATCAATAAATGTTTGCGTTAATTATTAATCAAAGAATGCACCAAATAGAGACGCGTAGTTCGGTAATTGTATTAAAAGGACCCCATACACGTAGATAATTTTTAAAGGATATATCCCTCCACAAATGCACTTGACATCTCATTATTTCTACACTTGGGAGCAAAGAAACCGGTCCACCTAAATATTTTTCTTTTTTAAAATTCAAATATTTCGAAAACTAATGGATTTGATTGATTCTTTTTTTGTTTTAAAGCCTAAACTTTCGGTGTTTTTGTCTGTATTTGAAAAGGTCCAAAAAATAATATTTTTATCGACAGCAATAAAAAAATTCAACCGTTTTTTTCCCCATCTTTTATGTAGACCATACAAACGCCATTGTTTTTTTTATATCAAAGTTAACCTAATGCCTCATTTATTATGATTATTTTATTTTTTCTTTTATCTCTTCTTATTTAGGAGAAAAAAAGTTAAATACCATTACGGTCCACTTTTAGAGTGGATTTTCGCCCATGTAAAACTTAAAATTTTCGCCCATGGAAAAACTTAAATTTTCCGTATATGGGTACCTATAAGTATTAAAGGTACACACAAAACATAGGTTTATCTGTTTATCAGGACAATAACGTTAGGTAGAATAATATTTATCGAAATAACACTTCACGTACAGATTATGTAATGGATGATGAATTATATAATTATATATAATTATATAACAATATCGGCTCCAATTATTATTTGATGTTACATAGTACAAGTAAATACCTATTCACTAATTTCCGCATCTTATTCTTCTTCCTTTATTTGGCCTTTTTTTGTTGTTATGTGATTTTTACAGAATATGTTCCGTAAAATTTTATTTCACATAAATTTTTACAGAATAAGTCCTGTAAAGTTTTATTCCACATAATTTTTTACAGAATTTGTTCCGTAAAGTTTTATTTCACATAACTTATTATGAAATTATACAGAATAGGTTTTGAAAAACTCTTTTTTTTTGGCAATATTAATATTCTTACATATATTTTTATCAGTGCACTGATAATTTAAGTCAGGTTTGTTATAAGGCGCCTTTTCACGGAGCAATTTGTACGCAAGTTTGGTGCTATGCAATTTTGTTGCAAGAATGATTCAGTCACTGCGCATGCCTTCAGGCAAATTTGATGTTATTTTCGAGCCATCAGATTATTAGAACAAGTTCTATTTTTCGACGATTTTCATGCAAGATTTATAGTTATTTTCGTGGTACCAACCTGGAAAAAAGATACTAAATCGATTTCTTTTTACTAATATTGTAGCAACTGGACATGTTAATAATTATTATTATTAATAATAGGCGGGTCTGTCTAACTAAAAAGCTTCCTTAAAAAAGCAAATGCCAGGTTATGTTTTTGTCAACAAATACAGAGACACGTCAAAATTTTCTGGTTGGCAGCATTGTTTAACTTGCAATATATAACGTCAAACTTGCGTATAACTTGCTCCGTGAAAAGGCAAATGAATGTGTAATTGTCCTTATGCTATATCTGGCAGCAAACTTGCATAGCACCAAACTTGCGTATACATTGCTCCGTGAAAAGGCGCCTTTACAAAATTGTAATAAAATAAAAAGGGGTCAACGATATATGTCTCTGACGCACGGTAGCGGTAACTATAGCTATATATAGCTATAAATGTACCTCCTATGTTTAAAATTACAATGAAATTTATAATTAGGTATTATTTTAAATCTCTGTTTTTATTATGCTTTATTTATTTTGCTTTTAACGTATTTATTTAGACCATGCACACGTTTTATGTAATTCGAAAATAGATGCTATAATTTTACCCACAAAATAGAGAAATAAAAGTTTTATTTAATGACTGTTATTTTACCACAAAGTGGAAGAATAAATTCTTTTTTACAAGATTTTATTTAACTTGCAATGTTTGTTAGTATGTTTTTTTAGGGCCAATTTGCCAAAGGATTTTTTGACCACTTAGAATATACTTAGTATAATACAATACAATTTTATATAAAACTTACCCCCCATCCCCTAAAATAAAAAAAAAACTTTTTTGCCCACACAAGATAATTTAAAACTAAAATTAGGTTACATACTCATTTAGTGACACCCCTCTCTATTTCACACACTTAGAATATACTTAAAAAGTTAAAATTTGGTATAAATGCTTAACTCGGTTGACAAAACAATTTTATATAAAAATTGCCCCCAATCCCCCCAACACAAAATTAAAAAAAAATCCATTTTTTACCCACATGAGATAATTTAAAACTAAAATTAGGTTACATACTCATCCAGTGATAATAAAATTTTAAAATAAATTTTACATCCCCCCTTATCTCCCCATCACCCCCCATACGCGTATAAGGCTAAGTTTACCCCCTCTCTGGTTCAGCCACTTAAAATAAACACAGAGAGCTGAAATTCGGTACATATGCTTATCTCTGATGATGATACAATTTTATATAAAATTTACCCCCAACCTCCCCACCCCCAAAATTAAAAAATCCCTTTTTACCCACAACTTTTTAGATGTGCGATCTTTTTTTTTTAGTCATTAAAATTTCTGTCAGTCAATCATAAACAACTATGTGGTGGAACCATGCGGGTTTTATTTTATTTAAAAAACATCTCATTTATTAAAAATCCACGCTGCTTTTACTTTTTTTACTCAACTAAATGAGATTACCTATATTTTTCGAGGAAAATGTAATTTAAATGTATTTTTAAATATATTTTTAGATAACCTACATAATGAAAAAACCATTATAATCTCGGGTACACACAAACAAATATCTTAGCCCAACAGAAATTGTTTATTTCGACATATTTTGTTTTATTAGGAAATCGTATTGAGTAATTTTGTCTTAGGGGCCATACTTTAAATACGCGACGCAAAATTTTGCAATTATGGTTAGGTGCCTAACGTTAGAATAACGTTTATCCAATGTTTGGTAAAACTCGTAACGTTAGATAAACTTTATTCTAACGTTAGTCCCTAACGTAAGTCACCTAACATTCAAACCATATTCATCTAACGTTGGGTCAACGTTATTTTCCTTCAGGATATGTTTTGACATTGGAAATGTCATGGCTCGAAACCTATGAATTTTTGTCACAATTGTCACGGTTTTTGTTGGTATTTCCACGATTTTGTTACAATTGTCATGATTTTTGTTGGGATTTTCCTCACGATTTATCACGAATCGTGACATACGATTTTTGTCACGATTTTTGTTGGGATTTTTCTCATGTAGGCCATTTGGTCATAGGCCACAGGCGTTACCATTATGTAAGAATAAAAATTCCTTGTTAAGATCGCAATCCTCAATGAGTTTTCCGCAGACATTTTCAATGCCTACCATTTTTACAGTATAGTTTAAAACCCGCTGATTTTTTTTATCTGTGTAGATTTAAATTGGCTTTTACTGGTAATTATTTAAATTGGTTTGTAATTACATTTTACCGGGTCAAATGTTTCCAATTTGCAATTCCTGGAACCATTCCTGTTCCAGGTTTAAAATTACTAAATCTGTTTAGCTGTTTACAAAATTTATTAAATCTAATAGTAGAAAATTATTTTATCCAATACATACAGATAATAAGACAATTACCAGCCTTATTTTAAATAGATAAACTCAATAATAACCCCCGCGTGGCTTTTACTTTATTGAGTGGATAATTATTTATTTTACCCACTCAACTGTCACTTGTCAAATTATTTTCTTGTAAATGTCATTAAAATTTTTAATAAAAATATGAATTTCTAAGCTATTTATTGGATAAAACCTTGTATGGCACTCATGGGTAAACCGATATTGCCCTCTCGAAAATTAACCTGCTTGACTGACGCCTCGCAGGTTAATTTTCTCATGGGCAATATCTTACTTCACCCACTAGTACCATAAATAACTAGTATTATTATATTATTTATAAAACGTTTGAAAAAAAAAATAATTTTGTAACAAAAACAAATTTACTGGAGGTTGGGGTAAATGTGACATCTGGGTAATTGCGACATGACATGTTATAATTCTAGTTCTAGTTGGATCCAATCTCAGCTTGGCATTAGTTGTTTTGATAGTATTAAATATCTAATGCCAGAGTTGGATTGGATATAAACTTTATAAAAGCTTCATTTAAGTATATTTTCATAAAAATTGAATTTTTTTTACAAAAATTTTGTTTTTTAAGTCGTGCGGAGTGTCAAACTAGGAGTGAAAAACTCAGAAATTTTCTAGTGAGGTATTTTATGAATGACACCTTACTGGTTTTTGACTAATACGTTTTATTTCTGAGTATGTTTTCTTTTTAAAATGCGCATACATATACAGATAAACCATCGCTTTAGTATACACTTAAAAGTAAGAGTCGCACCCCCCTGCACTCCTTTTACTTAACTGAATTCGCGACTGGCGCGTCATGGCGACCTAAACACAGAACGATTAATCTCGAGTTCATCCGAGCCCGGCCATAAGAAGATGCAAATTCTACTTTGAAGTGTATTCTAAACGGATGGGTAATCTTTATACGTATCAAAATTGATGCTAAAAATAATACGAAGTATTATAAACGCAAAAAATATTTATTGATTATTATTCCACCACTTACAACTATTTTTAGTATGATCTGTGCATATGGTAGATTAATATTTACCATACCAATAATTATTAATAGTGTCTAATACAGTGTGGGTTTTCAAAATTAATATATTTGATAATTCTGAAAATTATATTTTTTAGAAAAAACTCCATCTTTTGATTTTACTCACATAAGGGACCTCAAAGGCCCCATTTTTAAAAGTTTAACTTAAACCTATATTGCACATTCTTTTATTTTTCAACGAAAAAAAAAATATGATACGTCTTTGGACTTGCATAATTCCAGGGGCGTAAGCAGGTTCAAATTTGGAGGGGGGGATTGAGCCCCCTATATGTATATGTAAAAAATATATGCGTAACTTTACTTTTATAGTTTGATTTGGGTGGGGGGCTTAACAAAATTTGAGGGGCTTAGCTCCCAACAAAGTAGGTACTGTTAAATAAGAATCGAAGATCCAAATGAGTGATTACTTGACATATAGGTAGTCCCACTTTTAAACCTATACGAGGAATTTTTCTAAAAATATTATTTTCCGAGTTACCGAAGTTATTCACATGAAGCGAAATATTTCGATAATCCCACACTGTATATCTGGATAACATGCAATAAATTATGTTTTCTGCGTATGTAAAAAACATATTTTGGAAGATAAACTCGTATATCATCATAAAACAGTTAAAACTAAATAGAAAAAAAACAACTGGTTGCAGCTAAAATTTGTGATAACCTTCTCCCGCTCATAATGCTCTCTCTGTCACATGGGCCATTTTGTACGATATTTTTAAATCGCAACACCGTAAAAATTAGTAATTTCTAGGGACTTTTGTTACAATTGGTAATAAATCCAATCACAATCTGCTAATTTAAATTTCGCGCCACAAATAGAATTCAAAATGGATGCCAACTATAATAGTCACTCGCGCAGTGAAACCTTATCCCTTTTCTCTGAATCGTTGGGAAATCAGCTTTTATAAAACGCCGCGGCGCCAGCGCCGAGAAAGGCGAAAAAAGCAATAAAAAATGTGTATTTTTTTACCAACCGGGGTTTTGGAAACGCGGTTTTCCAAGGGATAACTAATGTCTTAAATGTGTACTCTTCATTCATAGAAGCGAAGAGTTTAATGATGACTCGTCTTCGTATGACAAACGATAGTCTAGAAAAATAAAAGAACAAACAAATTGACGAAAGAAAACAAATATTTCCCAAGTTATGTACAAAAAGGCCGATATAACGAGATAAGTTCGGTATTTACGATAATTTTATTGCAAACCGTTTCAATTTTAGCGGTCGAAGTACATGCTGGAGGCCTGTAGAGTTATGGCGCCCTTGGCCGTCCCTGATTGGTCGAGCGTAGAATCCATGCGCAGCGTCGCGCGCATCCTATTCCCTCAGCGAGGTTCGGCCACGCGGCGCTGTCAGATTTTTGATATTTCCGGACCGGCAGGAAATAATGCTTTACAGTAAATTGACATTTCGAATCGGTTTTGTCTGCCTTTGAATAGTTTCAAGTACCTATTGTTTTAATTGTTGCTGTATTTATTTCTTGTATGTCGCGAGTTGCTCATTCACCGAGCGCCTATACATGCGGAATTATCGCTATTGTCTATTCGAAATAAATTAGTTGTACGATTATTTCAAAGAATCGTACAATTGTTCTCTTGTAATGTCATTTCTTGTTTGGTAATTTCAATTGTTCTCCGACGACCTGGTAGCTAGTGCCGATTTTCCAACCGTTGCCTATGACAACGGTTGGGAAGTGACAATCTGCTGTCAGAAAATTAGTAAACGTCAAATTGAAAAACTATTTTTAAGATAATTTTTGCGTTTTTTTATGTTTAGGTGTTAGATCGTAGGAATAATAGTATACGCACCTCGTTGCAAACCATTTCAATGCCCATCGAGTACTTTTTTTAATCGGCTGCGCCTCGTAAATCCAATTTATAATCGTGTCACCGGTACAATACGTGTCAATACGCACCCAAAACAAAAATCCCTAAAAAATATGTTTGGTTTTTATCACAGTGCAACAAAAAATGTGCACACCTAGTGTGTCAAAAGTACTTTTCTCAGAAAACGCGTTAAATGTTTTGCTTTTGCTTGTTTTTTTATCAAAGAATACATAAAACAGCTAAACACAGAAACAAGTACAAAATCTTCACACACCATGGGTGTCAAATTTAATAGTAGTTTCCTAAATTACTTATGACTTACTTATGTGTTAAAAAAATCTTTTTTAGAAAAAAAAATAAATATTTTACCTCCATAAAATACTATTTTTACCTGAAATATGCATAATTTTATTTTAAAACGTAATAGTAATTATACAGTCAAATTAAAGTCGCAAGCAAGTTGCAAAACAACTTTACACTACGATATTTCAAGAACGCTTTGACATAGAGACTTGAAATTTGAAACACATTTTCTCTGCTTTTTAGAAAATCTTTGTTTTAAATTTCAAGTCTCTGGGTCAAAGCGTTCTTGAAATATCGTAGTGTAAAGTTTTTTTGCGACTTTAATTTGACTATACTGTTGTCTCTCTCTCTCTGTAGAACTTCCGTCTTTATCTAATCTAAATGTACCGTTGCCCATTCGAAACGGATGAATTCAACTGGTCGACTTGACCTGGGGGAGCGTTTTCAGCGAGTAGAAGCGGCAACGCTGTGGACACGGCCCAAAGTGTAAATCAGAAGAAACGTCATTTGTTTAAATTAATTCTCTCCCGATAAACAGATGTGTGTCATGTCGATTAAGAGTTAAACGGTGTTCAGTGCGAAACGCGACTGATCGTCTCCTGAGGTGGTGGACCAAAAACAGTCAAAATTCCTAATCAGTGCGGTTTGTTTATAAAACGTGTGTTGTCACAATTAGTGCCGTTCCAGGAAAAACAAACGAAAACCAAGCTGGAGGGACCAACCGTCCCTTCGCACTTCTCCGGCGCCCCGTCCAGTCCCGACATGGAGGATGGGAACGGGAAGCGCCAGGCCACTAGAGTCTTCAAGAAGAGCTCGCCCAACGGAAAAATTACTGTTTACCTGGGTAAACGGGACTTCGTGGATCACATATCCCATGTGGACCCCATCGACGGGGTGGTCCTGATCGACCCCGACTACGTAAAGGACCGCAAAGTATTCGGACATGTCCTGGCCGCCTTCAGGTACGGCCGCGAGGACCTGGACGTTTTGGGGCTCACCTTTCGAAAGGACCTGTACCTTGCCGCAGAGCAGATTTTTCCTCAGAGCAGCACCACCGCCAATGCAAGACGACCACTCACGCGGCTACAAGAGAGATTAATTAAGAAATTGGGACCAAATGCATTTCCGTTTTACTTTGAATTGCCGCCACATTGCCCCGCTTCGGTTACACTCCAGCCTGCTCCAGGTGACACTGGAAAACCCTGCGGAGTGGACTACGAGTTGAAGGCCTTTGTGGCTGAAACACAGGATGACAAACCACACAAGAGAAATTCGGTGAGACTGGCTATTCGTAAGATTATGTATGCACCTAGTAAGCAAGGCGAACAACCCTCCGTAGAAGTAAGCAAAGAGTTTATGATGAGCCCTAACAAACTATACTTGGAAGCCTCCCTGGATAAGGAACTATATCACCATGGAGAAAATATAGCAGTCAATGTCCACATAGCCAATAACTCGAATCGAACTGTGAAAAAAATAAAAGTTTCAGTCAGGCAGTTTGCCGATATCTGCCTGTTTTCAACCGCTCAGTATAAATGCACAGTGGCTGAGATAGAAAGTGAAGAAGGTTGTCCCATTGGGTCGGGATTCACTTTAAGCAAAGTATTTTCTCTCACACCATTGTTAGCCAACAACAAAGATAAATGGGGCTTGGCTCTCGATGGTCAATTAAAACACGAGGACACAAATTTGGCTTCAAGTACTTTGGTTGCAGATCCCTCTCAACGCGAAAATCTGGGCATTATAGTTCAGTACAAAGTAAAGGTGAAGCTATGTCTGGGTCCCCTAGGAGGTGACCTGGTGGCTGAACTGCCGTTCATTCTTATGCACCCCAAACCCGAGGAGGAGATTCTACCACCACTTTCTCCATCTCGTCAAGTGAGCCAAGATGGGGGCACCATTGTCCCTGTCGATACCAATCTCATTCAGTTGGACGCTGATGAGAATCTGCTGCAGGACCATGATGACGACATAATTTTTGAGGACTTCGCGAGACTTCGACTAAAAGGAGGAGAGACTGAGGCATGAAAGCTGGAGGCCCAGAGACAGGCCCGTCCATTTAAACCGTTACGCGTCGACGTGTATGTCACCTGTGAATAGGTTCTACGGTTCCTGTGAATAGGTT
This sequence comes from Brachypterus glaber, assembly GCA_958510825.1. Taxonomy (NCBI): domain Eukaryota; kingdom Metazoa; phylum Arthropoda; class Insecta; order Coleoptera; family Kateretidae; genus Brachypterus; species Brachypterus glaber. The sequence continues at coordinate 1,216,977 of OY294052.1, read as the reverse complement.
CTACGGTTCCTACGGTCTCAGTGTGTGCTCTAGTCATCGGGTGCTCCAAGTCACAGCAAGATTGCACCCAAAAAATTGTATGTTTTTAGAAAATAGGACATCTACTGTATAATTTTATTTTTAAATATATAAATATATTTATTAAATTGCAAATTGCTCGTTCATTGATTCATATACAGGGTGATTCATAATTAGAGTGACAAACACTTGAACTGTTGAACTAACAGAGTGTACAGTATACTGTGTACCAGCAACAGGTTTTACTGGAAAATATCAGGGGCAATTTAGTTTTAGTGGATTTAGCATTTAACCAAGCTTCCTATATTAAAGTCTTTTTTCTATAAACTTTATTATCTGCTTCTTTTGCTTGAATTTAAAGGAAAGAATACTGAAAATGTCCATCCCAAATAATAAAAACAACATATTTTATTATCTTTATTAAAAAGTTATGGCAACTTGTTCAGAGCTGCTTCAAAACTTTTTAATTAAAATATGAATGAATATCCCTCCCCCCAGCCCCTCTAGTTACGACTATGCTTAGGATCTTATGGATGTAATCTTCATTTCCTTATAACCAAATTATTTTAAATTTTAAAACGCAAATTTGTATTTTTCTTGTAAAAAAATTAAGGGACATTTATGCATTTTACAGTTTTGCTGATCAATTTATTAGAAATAAATATTTTAAATTCAGTAAAATAGACGATTTCGCTCCCAATTATTTTTGTTTCGGTAAAAAGGGACCGCGAAAGGGTTAAGAAATATTCAGTTTACTGTTAACTTTATCGCTCTATTTATGAAACACTCTGTATAAGTACTCGCACTGAAAATTGAATTGTTCAAATTTCATATTATTACGTGTTTAAAGCTGTTTTTATTACTTCGGCACTTTTCATTATACAGGGCCCGGCAAATGTACATACCCTTGGTCAAATTAGAATAAAAAGCGGAAAAAAAGAATATAGTTTTGATATTTTGGAAGTGGACGCAACACCTATTTTTTTCCCCTAAAAATACCCGCGAAACGCGAGTCGCTGGTTTGCCGTCTTTTTCTTCAATACCACCGATCTGACGAAAAAAAATCACTGGTCCAAAAATATTCCTCATAAACTTGTGCACAAATATTTTATTTTTATTATTACACGCTACGGGCCTTTTTCCACTCCCGATTTTTTTTCTAATTTTCCCGAAATAAAAATCGCTTCTTATTTTATAAAAAGAAAGTAAATACCCTGGGGGGATTTTTTTCAATGGGCCATGTGAAAACCTAAAAATCCTTCAATACAGTATACCCTGGGGGGATTTTTCAAATGGGACCATGTGAAAACCTAAAAATCCTTCACTACAGTATTAAAAAACACTAAATTATATTACTAAAACTGTGATCAATTATAATTATACATGTAAACCAACATACAGTGCGGTCCAAAAGTCACCCCTGCACTTTTGAACGACTTCAAATTTGGTACACTTAAATAAGACGACTTGGCATATATTTGATATTTGTAGCCCCCCATATGGGGAGATTTTTTTTAATGGAAAGGGGGGTCGTGTGATACATTATTTTAAAGGAAATAAAATTCTCTATACGTTCAAGTATTACGTAACGCAAAATTTGATCATTTTACCTGTTCTAAATTCGATATTTCAACTCGTTCAAAGGTTAAGGGGGTTGGTTACTTTTGGACCTCTCTGTATAAGTACATTAGGGTGATCTTTAAAAACTAGATTTTCTGGGATGGTCCCTATTTTTTCCAACGGATCTAATAACTATGTGTACCAAATTTCAGGTCGATAGATTAACAAGTGCCGCATCGATTCTAAAAATGGGACTCAAAACATGTAAAAAGGGCAAGGAATAAAAAAATTAAGAATTAAAAAGAAAAATGTATTTTTTTTTATTTTTTAAAAAAGTAATAGTACTTATATACCAAGGTAGAAAAGACATTTTTTATAGCCAAGCGTATTAAATTTAAGAGTGCGAGGCTATAATAGTCTTCTCTACCGTAGTTTATATATTAGTTTTTTCACTACTAGCACTATTTAACTATTTTTATTCAAATAATAAAATAAATTGTGAACAGAAATGATATTTCCTAAAATTTTCATAAAAATCAAGTAGCCTTGATCAATGACATTTGCTCAATTGAACTGACATTTTAATTTTGTTTTAATCGTTTTCATAATATTTAGCTAATTATTGATTGTATTAATTGGCAATAATTATAATTATATTTAATAAATAAAAAGTTATTTAAAGATATTTTCTTGGGTTTAATTAGTAAAAATGGCACAAAGAACTGAAACATCTAAAGTGACAGAAATCAATTGTTTATAAAATTTACTCCTACTAGGAGAGAAAAAGTTATTATTGCTATAGATGAAGAAAATTGATTTCACAGTCTGAAAACATGATAAATAATGGTATGTTCTAAAGCTAGTAGTGAAAAAAAAATGTTTTTTTTTCTTGGGCCTCGACCCAAAAGTTACACATCGTTTTTAGATAATTTAGGAACAAAGGGGGACGCCTAAAAATCTATTTTTTATAGACCACCCTAATATACATACTTAAATACTTATAAATTAATTTTCTATTCTAAAAAGTCAAGAAATCCGTCTTTCCACCTGTAAAATTTTTATATTGACATTTGTAAGATTTTTTTGTACCTATAGCACGAAATAAATTCATTCATCAGTTCATTCATTATTCGTTTAATTCAAAAGTTATGAATCATTAACCATTAGACCTCGGATAAAAGCATATCCACAGGCTCGCATAACAACATAGTACAAAAGAATGCGATGCCGTGATTGGCTTGATGTGCCGCCATGTATCTTGTTAGCCAATCACGACATCGCATTCTTTTGTTTTATGTTCTTATGCAAGCTTCTGGATAGGCCTTTAAATTGAGAAAGTGTCAAAAATGCGTCATTTTCATTAGCGGCACGTTAATATTTAATATACAGGGTGTCTCAGAACTAACGTACTTCCTTTTAAGGAGTGATTCTGCATAAAAAAAATGAAAAAAAAAGTTTCTATGTATTAAATACACGGCATTCCTGAAGGATTAATGAGATGAAGTAGCTCTACAGAAAAATCTGATTATGGATCATGGTAGCAGAAGGTCTACACATTACAGAACCATTTACAGCTAAATCCAGAAAACTTGTTTTTGGTAAATAATGGTAAATAATCTTCTGCAGAATCCCCATTTCACCATTTTTTCGCGGCTTCTAGCATCCAAAAGAACCCGATCCAGGACCAAATAGTGTAATTTGAATGAACTTTAAGACATATATAAAATACAGCCGGGACTAAATAATGAATTGAAAATTGTCACCAGCTCTTAGACTATTTGGAGGAACTTTTGTAAGGGTTTCACTTTTATTTTTATTAGTCTTTAAAAAGTCCGATCTAAATGTTTTGTTTCGTTAGTGAGTTATATGAAAAGTAAAAAAAAATAAACTTCTATTACAAAAATCCCTTTATTATACGTTAAAATACATATTTTTTTGGGTTCTAAATTATGCCAGCTTCAAACTAAAATGGGACCACCTCAGGAATTTCTCTAAAAGATGCAAAAAGTTTTGTTCAAATGGATTCATCGAGTATTCATCCAGTCCTTAAATTGAGAACTAGGTACTTCATTTTAGGATAACGGTTAAAAATAAATAGAAATTTTGGAATTACTAACAAAATATTAAAATAAGTATGTGATAAAACAATTCGTAAATAAAAAGGTGCAAGAAAACGTATGGACCAACGAACTAATAACTCTTCTCTCTAGAATAGGCATTTCATTTGTAAAAACTGACAAAAACGTAGCCAACATATGCATTTGTCTGTCTTACTCGCACAGCTTTGTTCTAACAGAGAAAACAATAACAGTTACTGGCATTTGTTATTGTTCAGGCCTGAATATACCTACTATTTGTTTACAAACAACCCGAGATGTTGACGATACTTTATTTTAAGGGTATGCGTATTCTAGAGACAATTTAATATCTCTATTTTAAATGTTGAAAGTTTGTATCCTTCGTGATAATTAGCCCAAAAAAGCTTAATTGTTCTTCGTTGAAACACCTGGTATATATTTATATAATATGCACGTATAACAAATGGTTATTAGATAATTTATTAATTAATATTTACATATCGTTTAGATTTATGACGAACAGACAAAAAACAGCTAAATATACGTTTAATTTTGTGAAATTTTTGTTCAAGTATACATTATCCAACAAAAATTAAGCAATTTCACAGATTTTTCGAAGCGTTTGAACCACAACGACATAGGCTCGGGCACAGGTAATATGTTAAGGCATATCCAGAAGCTTGCATAAGAACATAAAACATAAGAATGCGATGCTTATTCGCTTACAAGATACATGGCGGCTCATCAAGCCAATCACGGCATCGCATTGTTATGTTTTATGTTCTTATGCGAGCTTGTGAATAGGCACTTATCTATAATATAAAATCCTGACTAACTTTAACCTATCAACGCCCAGCCCAAACCCCTGGACCTAGAAACTTGAAATTTGAACAGTTTCTTCATTTTATGATGCTAGCACCAACTAAGAAGCGATTTTTCAAAATTCATCCCTTAAGGAGGTAAAAAGGTGGTTGAAAGCTTTTCTAAAAAGTTTGCGTATCTCAGAGATCTCTTAATTTAGAATCTCGATATTTGGCAAAAATGTTCGTTATCGAAATCGAAACGATAAGGATTTAAGGATTTTTTTATAATCGACCCCTATTTTGCTAAAAATCGTGATATTTAATTTATTGGTTATATTCGTCAGTAGATTTAAGTTATTTCCCAATGTGATTATTTACCAAAAAGGTTTTTTTTTTATCTCATTTTAGGAATCTTTTAAGTGCTTTTGTGCATTATCTAGAACATATTATGATTCATTGGGAGAGCATTTTAACTGAATTTAAAATACTGATAGTTTCTCGTAAAATTATACAAAGTATTTTGTAGATTAAGACCTAGGTCAGTCGACAAAATATTTTTGGGGAAATACTATCACTTGCAGTTTCTGCAAACTTGATTTTTTAATAAACACCCTATATATTTCTAGAACGTTGTCCTAGTTTGTTAAATATATAACAAATTTACCTTATCTTGCATAATTTCAACATATTTAAATAATTTAAATTAAATAAACACATGCATTGTTGAAATGTAGGCAATTGTACCTAAAAAAATCTTACATATCGTCTTGTAAATTTCAGTACGTCGTATCTCAATTTTTTTCGATTTTGAGATTTTGGACTTAAACGCTTTATATTATCAATGTAGATGATTATAAATTAATAAATTTTTAAACCTCGTATCTCTTAATTCTAGTTAAATTATTTTGGAACGCACTTTTTGCATTTGGCGACGCTTTTTTGACATTTTATGCGCATGTTATAAAACTTTTTGAAGTTTAAATGTTTCAATAATAATTAATATTATTATAATAATTAATTATATTTTGTTAAAATATTAATATAATAATGTTTCAAAGCTCGTATCTTAAAAAAATTGATTAATTTTGAGCATCAAAATGTCGCATCTATAAACATTAGGTTTTTATTTGTATTTATTTATTTAATACACAAAAATTATTGTATATTATAGAAGAAAATTTATTTTTCTTCTCTGACCCATAAAAAAAACTTGACTGATTTGCTGTATTTTAATATCAAAACTAGATACATTATCTAATAAAATAAATGTTTATATTATTCATATAGACCACAAAACGTACCTATCCTGTGTTTTGTAATTGTTTGTGGTTTGTGATAAAATAATACTTACAATTTTTATCGCCTGTAAAATTTTATTTACTTACAAAGTGTGTCTTATTTAAATTAGAAACGCCCATATAGAAAGGATTATTGACAAATAAAAAATATAAGATAACCAACAAATGTAGCTCATGAACCAATTTATTTTTCAAAGGAAAAAATACAGAGCTATTAGAATGGTCCTATGGTATATCCAAATGGTTATGAAAAAAAAAAAAACGGTGGTTCTTTAGTTGCAGTTTAAAAAAAAAACGATATAGTCAAAGTAAAATTAATATTTTTGTTATAATTTAAACCAGACACACTGTATAAATTTAAAAACAGTTTTAAATATATGCAAAGAAAGGATCAAACGATCCAAAGGCCATAAAGTTAGGACAAAGACGAGATTTTTCTGAGTTTTTATAAATTTATATGATTAAAAATGGCCAAAAAAAGGAAAGATCAATTCAACAATTTATTTTGAGTGCGCTGCGGTAGTATACTACAAGTTGTTCTTTGGGTACAGCTGTGTAGGCATAATTTCGGAAAGATAGTTTAAAGTTAACCTTTTCATTCCTATTTTTTTTGTTTTCAAAAAACAAAAATAATTCTAGGTTTTTTTTTGGCTTATAATGGTTCAAAATAAGGATACATGAAGAAAAATCGAGTTTTTTTCCGACTTAAGACTTGAGTTTTACAGCTAGATGTAAGGGTATAATATTTATAAAAAAAAGTTATGGTATATTATATATCTTTCGGCTACATTTCACATTAATAAATCAGAAAACAATCAGCTTTTATTATTCTCCGAGTTGTTCTTAAATCAATATTTTATTGGGTCTGATACAATATCTGTAAAAAATGGTTTTACGAAGGTTTTTACCTAAAGGCACAAAACTTATTCGTCTTTTGTTATAAAATATTCCGTACGGACTTTTTTGCTGGAAGCGAAAAGTACGCAGCTATTTTATACGTACTTACGCCCACATGCTAGAAGTCTGTATTTTTTTGAAATTTTTAGATACCTGGCTCTTAGAACTCAAGTTCTATTAGAATCATCCGGTTCTAAGTTGGAACCTTATAGTTCTTATCTCAAAACCTTTAAATGTTCAGTCGTTAACTGTTAAATTTAACATTGCATGTTTTTTTATTGTTAAAAAAAATTACATTGAAAACTTTTATAAAAAAATCTTTATAAGAGCTTATTTTGTATTTACATTTCTGTATTTTATTAAAATAAAGATATTTTCTAGATAAGACTTTTATTTAAAATCTAGGTATATTTTATTAAAAATATAGAATCAGATTTATTTGATTATGTAACTACATTTTTGGCAAGTCATAAAAAAAAAATGAATAACATTAACATATAGTACAGTTTACAGTATACATCTACATAATATCACAGAATTTATTGAGGAAGAAACGCTGATGAAAGTCGGATAGAGACATTTTCATGACATATTCGTCCACGGAGTAAAAACAGTACGTGAGTAAGGTTTTTTTTATAATTACCTTAAATTTTTCATAGTTTAGACCCTTGAAATTTAAAGGTAATACATTATATAAAGATTCAGTGAGTTTCCTGAGGCTTTTTTGAGTCTATATTTTGGGATTCTGATTTGTGACTTACCTCTAGTATTGTGGTTGTGAACATCTTTACCACAAGTAAATTGACTTTTTTCTTTGTGTATTTTTATTAATGTAAGATATATGTAAATTGTTGGTAGGGGCATTATGCCTAAACTTATAAAAAGTTGTTTACAATTTTCCCTATATCCCACATTACATAAAATTCTAATAGCCCTCTTTTGCAAACGAAAGGCTGCAATAGCATAGCTGGAGGTTCCCCAGAGAATCGTCGCATAACTTAAATGTGAGTGAAAGAGAGAAAAGTAGCTCATCTTTAAGATGCTAAAAGAGACAGATTTTTTTATTTGTCTTAGAACAAAAACAGTTGAAGACAACTTTTTGCAAAGCTGTTGTACATGGCAAGACCAGTCTAGTCTGCTGTCAAGAGTAATGCCGAATAGTTTCACGTTTTCACGATTTTCTAGGGAAACTCTAGTGGAGAAGGTGAGTCTTTGAGTCTTTGTGGTGTTCATTTTAAGATTGTTTGAAGAGAACCAGTCTCGCGCTTTTGTTTCACTTGTTTCAGTAAGCTGAAGGGCTCGATTCAGGCTTTTGTGACTATTGATTGTAGTTGTATCATCTGCAAAAGCAAAACAATAATCAGGAAGCATATAATGAAAAAGATCATTTATGTATAAAATGAAGAGAAGGGGCCCCATTACAGAGCCCTGAGGCACCCCGTGCGTCACCGCTTGCATACCTGATATTTTATTATTTACACTTACACATTGATACCTGTTTGTGAGATAGGATTCAAACAAAGATAAGGGAACTCCCCTAATACCATAAAGACACAACTTCTCCAGAAGCACTGCGTGTGACACGCAATCGAAGGCCTTTGAGAGGTCTAGGAGGGTTATGGTGACATAATCTCCCCTCTCAATGCCCTCGATTATGTGGCTGATAACTTCCAAAACCGCGTCAAAAGTAGAGTTATTTTTCCGAAACCCAAACTGGCAGTTACTTAAAATTTTATTTTTTTCTAAATATTTATAAAGCCTTTTTTTGATAAGAATTTCAAAAAAAATTCCAAAATAAGGGATGATTGATATGGGGCGATAGTTGTCGACCGAATCTTTTTCACCCTTTTTAAAAATCGGGGTTATTTTTTTATATAATATTCATACACCGTAAAAATTAAAAATATAATATATCATACTCTGTAAATATAAAAAAATACTAAAAACGCAAACTGCGGACACAGTTTCTTCATAAATAATTAAACTTCACTGTAAAAAGTTATTCTCCTATACAGTTGTACTTTAATTTTTGTTTATAACACGCAACATTTCATGTCCGTCATTAAATATTAAAGTACGTTACTTTAGAGCTATAGTGCTTTTAACAAAAATTAAAGTACATTTGAATAGGATCATAACTTCCTATCCATTTGTAACTAAATATTCAGTTACAAATCGAAGGGAAGTTATGATCCTTTTCAAATGTACTTTAATTTTTGTTAAAAGCACTATAGCTCGAAAGTTGCGTAGTTTAATATTTAAGAACGGACATGAAATGTTGCGTGTTTTGAACAAAAATTAAAGTACAGTTGTAAAGAAAAATAACTTCCGATTTCCTCTCCATTTGTAACTGAACATTCAGTTTACTTTTTACAGCGCGTATTTTTTTAAAATATCGATATTTTCATGACTGTTTTCATTCCATTTCAAAATATTTAAATTATACAAGCTATTCTTATTCATGTTTACGTTTTGCCGAGAACCGTGCATAGTTAATATTTAAAACGAAATTATAAATGTGGTATATGAAGCAGAAATTGTAGAAAATTTATGCAGATTTTATTTTTGTAAAAAGACGGATAAAAATGTTTTTAAAAAGTTCTATTATTATGGCCTTGGTGTAAATAGAGCAGAATTCAATTTACCGAAGAAAATATAGGTATATTTGCATACATTTAAGCTTCTACTAAAAGGGACAACACTGCCGTCCTAAGTAAGAAGGTATTGTTTGACAATTTGAGTTTTCAACTTCTTCACATCCTTGCACCTTACTTCAACTCTTGTGTTCCAGAAAAAAAGTCGTATATTACATTTTGAGTCGTATATTAGATTTATTCATTTATGTTATTCTTATATCTGCAAAGATGCAGCCGTTCCTAATAAAGAGAGTCGATTTTCTCAAAACAACAAAAATGCATATACGATTTTATTGATTAGAAGGGCAGAATAGTTAAGAGTTAATGGGGCATTTGCTCCTGATTCTCCCAGGAATTATCTCCTCCGTGCCTATTATCATTGATTTTTCCAAATAATATCTGAAACGCAAAACCGTTTGAAAACTTTTATATTTTAGACCATCAGAATAGTGGAAATTCATCCAGAACACTTCTGCGCATTATATGTACTTCGTATTCGTATTATTAAAATTTTGCGCATAAATATGTTTCACCAAACCCTACTGCGCATGGTATATTTGTATATGTTTGCCAGAACACTTTTAAGCATTCGTATGTATTATCAAACACTTCTGCGCATACTTGCCTTTGCAGTACTGCGCATCGTAACTGGTGACCGAATTTTTTTTTTGTTCCAAATGAACATAAATCGTTAATAAAATTTGCAAAATACAAAGCTTTGCCTATAAAGTAATAAACAGACGTCACAGTGGCGTGTATTTTGTTATTTTACTAATATCTCCAGAAGTACTGGTGAAACGAAAAAAATGGTGGTTACCTTTTTTATGGTAAATTTTATTACCTTTCTATCCATACCATACCATACAAAATTATAATCGTGCGATAAAAAATAAAAAAAATTCCAAGAATTAACTTTTTTTGGCCCCTTTGACCTCTTTCTCCCCACTCACATACCCCAGTTTCAGTCTCCTCCGAGATATTCACCACGCAAATATACCCTTCAAATTTCAAATCGCTAAGATCGTCCTCGATTTATCGTGTTCACAGACAGACAGACAGAATTTTTTTTAACATGGTCTTAAAAGTCTTAAAAAGTTTGGAAACGTCAAGAAAAGTGAAAAAATCGCAAAATTAAAAAAAAGTGTATTTCAATACTTTTAATTTTAGAATTCTTAAATATAAAAGTAATGGCATTAAGTAAAGAGAATGATTCTACATCACAAAACATAAAAAAAAACAGCAGAGGAACATAGGTCCGGAAAGGAACCCTAAGAGAGTTACGACGCTTTAAAATCGTACTAAAAATAAGTTTTTTTAATTTAATGCCAAATGCAGACTAGTAATACTAGTATGCAGAGTTTGTTTACGTCCAACATCAAATTTCCATGATTGGGAGTGTCGTATAACATAAAGATTATCGTTTGGGGTCTGAAGAGAATATATTATTTTTAATCTATCTCTATCCCTTCTTTCGTCTAAGTTATTTTCTGTTATATTCGTTCGATCGATTTCTCATTAACTGTAGCTACGTAGCTCCAATTTACAGTTTGTAAACTAACTCTTAATTTGATTCCAGTTGTTGAGAAAATGCGTTCTGACCCTGGACAGTCCGGTCGTCGAAGGTCCCCTGGGCCAGCCGCCCTTCGAAAAGCCGTGCATCCACAAAGCGGTCACAAATTTGCTGGTGTACAAATTCTCGCACATCGCCCAGCAGGAATGGAAAACCATGTACGAAATGTCGAAGATTCTTTTCCATTGCCTGAACACGTGGAATTTTCCGTCGCCCAGTAGCCAGAAGCACATCGTCAGCCAGGAGGAGGCGACTATCTATAAAATAGAATATACCAGGTAAAGGTTCAGGGTAATGGAATAATTGGGCAACGTAAAACAAAGGGTCTATTCTATTCCATACTGCCATAAAGCCCCCCCCCCCCAAATCAAACTATAAAGTAAAATTACGCAAAAATTTGGACCTGGTTACGCCCCTGACAACTCCACAACTTGTACATACGTGCTTTGGTTCAGAAGGTTTTGCGAAAAAGTGTCCGAAGTCACCTACACCGTCCGAAGTCACCTCGGTTGACGGTAATTGCGCATCTTAAGATATAAAAGGCTCACCTTGTGGGAAAAAAACGTTCTTATATGTATGATGCTTTTTCCACGTTCCAAATTAATAAGAATTCTTCAATACTATTGGTAAATTTTGGTGAATGAACCTTTGGTTCATTTTAACCCCACTTGACGGTATATGTTGAAGATTTAAGAAATATATACTGTTTCAATCTTAAACATAAACCATATTTGTTTACGCGAAAATTTAACTTGTTGAAATTGTGGCTCCTGTTGAAAGAATAAAAATAATTGTTGTATCATTTGACTTATGCTCAAAAAAAAACAAAATCGTATACTTTATTTTTCTTTAAAGGTGTAAACAGGTGACAAATCTTACCTTTTTTTTCTACGGAAAGACCACGTGGTAAAAAAATTATTTTTATTCTTTTTAAGTTGCTGGGCTTTTTATGTAAAAGAAATGATTTACGTAAAAAATATTTCTGTCTGTCGCGACATATCAGTCAGGATTTGTGACCACGATAATTTGACGACGCTTTGAGCTAAAGACTTCAAATTTGTAGTAGGTAAGCCAAAATTTACTTAGGGAGGAATTATTTCGAGGTGACTATGGTATTACTTTATTTATTAAACTTTATTATGTATGAAAATTTTCCTGCAAAATGTATGGGTATGTATATACACGAAGTACGGAGAAGTTACAAGGCATTTTGCGGCTTGTTAATATGGGACATCCGCAGATTTAATCACAGCTAGCGGTAATCCAGGGAAAACCGCATTGTCCCATATTTGCAACAAACAAAGCCTTGTTAAATTAAATTTTCCTTGATAAAATAATATAAATATTATATTCAATTGTCGTACCTTTTCCCTTCCAAAGCCTAAGTCTTTATTAAATTGTACAGTTTTAAGCTAATCTTACTATGCAATTTTGGCAATATACCGGGTGTAACAAGACCATGGTACACCCCCGTTTTTTCTTTATTTTAATAGTTATACATGTTAAATTTGAAACATCTGTTATTCCCATAAAATATCAACTTTAAATATAAAAAGTACATTTAAATTACTTCCGGTTTAACCGGAAATGACACAAATTAATATTCACAGTAAATGGTATATCGCATTTTACCAAATAGTTAAAAACAATACAGACATACAGACAGACAGACGGACCGACGGACAAAAAGAAAGATTATTATTTTTTCATGAAACAAATTTGTATTCAAGATTATTTTGTCTATGACGATTTTTAAAATTTTTGGAAAACTACCGTATACTATTCTAGCGCAGACGCTGAGAATAGTATAATAAGCTTTAAGCTCGTGCTGGGGGCTCTTACAGATTTATAGTATAAATCTACAAAACATTAAAATTTGTGATCGATTTAAAATTTTATTCTAGCTTCAGGGGGTATCTTGTTTTGCTTTGACTAAATCTAGTCTGCAGACTAAGCTTTTTCTGAAAGTCTTCTTGAGATAAATCCGCTGTGAAATTCTAATTTTAAAACTTAAGGTATACTTCAGTTAGCAAAGGGCTTTGTTTTTCATTTTTAATATTTGAACGATTTTAGAAGCCTACACATACCTACAGTGCGATTATAAAGTGCCGAACAGTTTGAAAAGAAAATACTCTTCGTTTGAAGCCACGCCTCTGTTAGAGTTGTGCGCGACAAGCCCATGTGATTGCTACGTACAACAGCTCGGTGGCCAGTAAAACGCACACAGCTTTCTTGCATTTTACTCATCGCTAATGCCAGTTTTGCATTAAAAAGTGTTCGGCACTTTATAATCGCACGGTATATCAGCAAAGTTATATGCAAATCGCCTTAAAAATATCGAAAAATCGTATATCAAAAAAATCAGTTTTCGGTCCTTTGCACTAATTAAGTCTGTACCATTGGCGACTTAATTAGCTACGCCAGTACCGATCCTTGAGTACACCAAATCTTTAAAATTTTAGCTGTTTTCAGTACTGAACTTTTTGCGGTTATGTACAATGTCATTGGATTTAAAATATGTGTTAAATTTATAAATTTATCGAAAAAATATATACTTACTTACCTATTTGTAAAAATTACAGAAAATAATAAAATTAATAACTGAAATAATAAAATTTATAACAGAATTTAAAAAAATAACATTGATAAAATAACGAAATCAATAACGTACTTAATTTAATAGTAGTTGAATCTTTTGTATGGCCCGAACCTCCATTTCTATATATTTTGGTTTTGGCGTGTATAGTTCTTTAATTCCTTGAATATTTTTATTATATTAGATCCGGTTCCTTTAAGTGCTAGAAGCCCACGTTCGGATAAAAGGCCCTTTTTTGGTACAAGTACAAAAAAAATTAATTCATTTAAATTAAACATTGGATAAGGTAAAATGCGCAAGGATCTGCGACAAAGCAAAACAAGCCGTGAAGACATGTAATGCTACGCATTCTATTATACACTATATTCACAGTGGATGGTAAATTGCATTTTCCGAAATAACGAAAATTAAAAAAAATATATTTTTTTTTTCGTGGCGAAGAAATTTTCAAAAAAAAATTTTTTTCAGGAGCAAAAAAATAAAAAAAAAATCTAAAAAAAAAAACAAAAAAAAATGTAAATGAAAGTTTTTTTTAAAGTTTAACCCCCATAACTTTTTTGTTTTTGTGGTGATTGTTTTTTCTGAGAGTTTCGAATCGATTGAATTATTCGTTTGGTTTGGACTTTGTACAAAAAACGTGAAATCAGACACACGGACATTTTCAAAGTTTCTTATTTTTTGGCGATTTTGGGAAATTCAAAACTACCGTATAATACTATTCTATCGCTACGCGCTGTGAATAGTATAACAAGAAAATATTTCAGTCTTATCACGTCGAGGAGAATCATTTACAAAAGAAAATTAAGAAACAATATTTACTTTTTAACCCGATCCGTGTTTTATTAAATTTTTTAATTAACTCTTTTTTTCGTCCATATCTTTTCTAGTCCAGAAAATGTTTTATCCAATACATACAGATAATAAGACAATTACCAGCTCTATTTCAAATAAATAAACTCAATAATAACTCCCGCGTGGCTTTTACTTTATTGAGTGGATAATTATTTATTTTACCCACTCAACTGTCACTGGTCAAATTATTTTCTTGTAAATGTCATTAAAATTTTTAATAAAAATATGAATTCCTAAGCTATTTATTGGATAAAACCTTGTATGGCATGGGTAAACCGATATTGCCCTCTCGAAAATTAACCTGCTTGGCTGACGCCTCGCAGGTTAATTTTCTCATGGGCAATATCTTACTTTACCCACTAGTACCATAAATAACTAATATCTGTGGATAACATTCCACAGTGTTGTCACTATACTGCTGTGGACTGTCCATTCAAAATTTAATATACAGGGTGAGTCGGAAGAAACACACCAAACTCCAGGAGTGTATTACACACGTACAAATAATTTAAAAACAAAACAAACTCGGTTTAGTTCTCATTAAAAACTAAAAAAAAATGTAATAACGCTATAACTTGAAAACAAATGAAAATTGGACAACAATACATGAGTTTTTTTTAAAGTATTTTATTGTGCTTTCCTGGAGTTTGGTGCGTTCCTTCTGACTCGCCCTGTATATTTTAAACGACTTGCAACTGCTGGACATCCTTTTTTCTAAAGCCTAAAACATTTTGTGACTGTCTAGTGATGTCTCTTTATCGTTTCTAATATTTACTATAAACCCTCGATATATTTTGAACAAAACCTTTATAGTATTATAGTATTTCGCGAAATCTTATGGGAATCTTATGGGAATCCTCGAAAGAGTCCCGAAATCTTTACAGACTTCCAGAATCTTGAAGGAATCCTTGAAAGGGTCCCAGAATCTTATGTACACGATTTTATCGGAAGATTATCCCCCTAAATAACTAGTCTATATTTTTTTTTCAGGTGGCTTGTCTTTTGTTACGTACCGACGTTCTGCGATTCCCTGCAACATTTCGAAACGACGATGGTGTTCGGCAGGACCCTTCTGAGGGCCGTGTTCAAATACATTCGCAAACAAATCATGGATCAATTTCACAGAGAGCGTGACACGATGTCACAGGACAGACGGATGATGCTGCTCACTAATTTCCCACCTTTCCTGAATACCCTGGACGAGGAAATATACGCCACCACGTCTCCCATTTGGGATCCCGAGTTTAAGACGTCCTCGAACCACTTTCAGCAGCTTTTGGACGCTACCAGGATCAAATGTAAGTAAACCCTGTTCATTAGTACTTTTATAAGGACCAAAATTACCAAATAGGGGTATGCGAATAATTATAATCCCCTAAATCGAGTTCTATTATTAAATTTTACATATTTTGAACAAAAAGTGATATTTTTAGTAGTGACATTTTGCAATATTATTATCGTTAGGACATAATATATCTAAAATAAATATGTAAATCATACGCATTAATTGATTATAAGCTAAGTTATTTACATTTGAATTTTTTTTTACCTTAAAATATTCAACTTATCACGTACTTAAGTTATAATCAACATCAAAGCATCAACACATGTTGCACCACAGCTGTTAGGTAACATTAAAATTTGCTTTCGCTGTGCGCTAATAATCTGCGCAGGAGTTTTAGGGGTTAAAACAATGTTATATTTAAGTGACTATACTAAATCAACATCTTAAACGTTTATTAATAACCATTAATCGGAATAAATTCAGTCATGACTCATCAACGTTGAAAATAAACACAGAAACATAGGCTTACGGAATAATTTTGCCGAATTATGAGGGAAATTTTTATAAAGGTCACTAAATCGAAACATTTGACAACTAATTTGTTACACACAACAATATTGAATATACATATTAACTATTATAATATTATATTATAATATGTAAATATATCGGTGTTTTTCGAAGAAAATAAAAATGTAAATATTTAAAACCTCGCGTCAACGATATAATCGACGCGGCACCTATGCGAGCACTGGAAATTCGCCGATGACTGTTAATAACATACGTTTATTAACGAAATTAGGTTGTGTCCATATGGTTACACGGTGCCTTACGGAGCCCGGGCTGTGATGCGTGTTCCTTTGAAGTCGATATCTCAACTCGTGTAAAAGTTAAGGGGGGGGGTAAAATTTGGACGGCACTGTATTTTTAATAAATTAACTATAATATCATAAAAATTAAGTATGTTAGGTACCTATAATACTAACCTAATACTTTATTTAATCTTTTACATGACTTTACGCAGGGTTTTATGGTAAGTTATTTATTTTTTTAATAAATTTTTTCGATAAAAAGAAATTCTGGTACTACTACGTACGCTACGCATTACGCATATTTTTTTACTTCCCTCGGGCGTACTAAAGTAATGAATATTACCTTAGTCTGCATTTATGGTATGACTTAACGCAAACTAACTAGGAAAATTAAATAATTATATCTCCAGTGCGCATGAATGTGTGTGTAAACTTAATATACTTTTTTTTACGATCATCTTTGTATGTAAATACCTTTTTTGGTACTATTTTTTGTTCTGTAAACAAGTGATTACTCACAGCGTGCGTAATTTTGACCAAAGTCACGGTTAGGTAATTTTGTTATTCTAGAAATTTATGTTCCCTTTTATATTGCTATTTTAATTTTATTTATATTGTGTTACAACCACATTTCTGTGTTTGTATTTATTTTTAATTTGGGTTTTATTATACATAATTTCATTTAATTTCTTTACTTAGTTATAATTCAAAAATAATATTTTGTTTTAAATTAATTGTATTTTTGTAAGTAACGCGCTGAAAACCTCCTAGCTTTTCTGCGCGAGTTCGGGTAGGTTGCCTTCCGGACAGTAGCAATTTGACACTCGAGAACGATCGATGCGTGTCAATAAAAATATACTCAAATCCGCTGACGAATATACCACGCGCCGGGCATTTCGTTAGAATTTACCATATTTTACGGCTGCAAACTATAGAAATAAGTTCCATATACACATATGTATTTAAATAATTAGTAGTGTATACCTACACTGGTCAAACAAACTTAAATTCGCGTACATCAGTTTCCAATTATGTGGTGTCTCCTGTGAAGAAATGGCGGTCTTGACCTGTCGTGCTGAATGCTGAAACTAAGGTAAGATTACCATATATATTATTGGAACTGTCGTTTTTGTCTTTAATATTCTTTTCAATCATTAATACCTATTCGCAGTCCACTTAATTAATATCATAAAGGCGATGTTACGGAGGCAATCCCATATCACCGAATGGGACCTTTCGACGTCACAAAACATATTGCCTTGCAAAGTTAATAAAATAATTTCGTTGTTAGTTTTCAACTACTTGAAACATTATATTTGCTAGAAAAACAATGAAAAGCTATATTTAGAATTTTTACTGAATTTTCAATTCAAAATTGGTAAACATCTCTATAATTTCACGTTTCATCAAAATGTGACTAGATAGGTACAATAAAACCTACTTCTGCGTTCGTAATGTTCTCTTTATTGCCCACACGGGAGCAGTTATCAAAGGCTTTGAATACAATTAGGATCACTCTATCCGGCGGCGCACTACGTCGTAAAAGGTCCATTCCGTCGTTACGTATGTTACATTCTTACACCTTAAAAAAGCCTATCCAAAAGCTTGCATAGGAACATAAAACATAAGAATGCGATGCCGTGATTGGCTTACAAGATACATGGCGGCACATCATTATGTTTGCTTAATTTGTGAAAGATTTACTTTCTAATAAGCGTATGGGATAATAAAAATATAAACAAATATAATTTTTAGATATTATTATAGCTGTTACGTACCTTACCAAAAAATGTTACGTACATTATCTGAGGGTTTTCACCAAATTTCAAATTTGGGAAAACTACCTAGACAAGTTAAATTATTCTTTTGTAGGGCAATATACTACAATTTTTTTTTGCAGTTGATCGTGGTTCATTTAGGAGTCGTTTAGGGGACCTAAACTTTTAACTTTGGGTATTTTACAAGTTTTTTTTGGGCTTAGTATTTCACCGCAACAGTTTTGGAAATGCTGGATGAATTTTAAACTAAAACCTTACCAATATTTAAATAAATATATAATAATATTATTAAATTTTTTATGCTGTGGTAGCAGTTGGCGTGGAATGACTCAAAAGGAATATTATTGGGGGGGCAGGCTGTGTACCTTGCCTCCCTCTGCATTAAACATATAACCTGGTAAACTATTACTGCTTTATTTATTTAACAGCTCTAAAGGGATGATTCTGTTCCTGGAATTTAACCTGGAATAAATGAATTATGTGTATTTAAGTTCTATTTCAATTATACGCCAGAATACGTAAAATTTTCAGCAGTAAAACAAAATTAATACCAGCCGTAAACATATAATGCTTAGCGTTCTGTGGTATATAGGTCGATTTTTTACGATACTGTATTTTATCGTATTTAACTTCACCAGTTATACCAACATACAATCATTCATAATATTTTCTCTTTCATTATTTATTTAATTATACAAAGTTGGTATCCCATAGGATACCAATAATCAATAAAATAAATGGTTTTGTAAATGAATTTATTTTTGTATAACTGGTGAAGTTAAATATCGTAAAAAATCGACCTATAATATACTTATTTTGGCCCATTTAAAAAAAAAAATCGGCCACAAAAGGTAGTTAGCTTTGGTACATGTACAACCTAAAAAATTGCCCCAATTTTAGCAAAAGGACCCATTTGTTGGTAAAATTTGTCAACTGTCAAAACAAAGATTTGCCGACTGGGTTTCCGAAAAAACTGATGATTAAAAAAAGCTCCACCTTTAAACAAAATTCACTAAAAAGAAAAAGATTAATCTTGCCGACTCATCTCCTAAAAATGCCGAATGGGGGCATGTCATAGGGGGTGCTATATTCTTATCGGGTTGTAGAAGTATAGCAAATTTTTTTATTATTTTGTAATATGATAAAACTTACTTTTCTAGCTGTTCTAGGACATATACGCAGAGTAAAATAACCAGAACTTTTAACTACCTAAAACCAAGATTAAATTTTTGAAAGAATTAAAATTCTAAATTAAATGTAGAGTTTTATTTATATATGCTTTATTATCATTTCAACAACCCTTCAATGCATGATTTTTTCTCTACGACCTAGTTACTAAGTAGTAAGTGCCTATTTTCCACCCGTTGCCTATGACAATGTGACAATCAGCTGGTTTTACATGTTTGCTGTCACAATATTAGTAAACGTCAAACACATAACCTCAAATTGACAAACTATTCAGATAATTTTTGCGTTTTTGGGATGTTTAGGTGTTGAGTCGTAGAAAAAATAATATACGCACCTCGACGCAAACAAACAAACAAACAAAAAAAGCACTCTCATGCACTAAAAACTAGGTTCGTTATATACTATTCCATTACACAAATTTTACTAAAAATACCTACTAAACTATACTTTTTAGGATAATAACGTCTTAACTAAAATATCTTGTATTTTGTGACTGATAAAATAATATCGAGTTGTTCTGTTTTCTCACTATTAAATTCCCACCAAATTTAATAGCAAGAAATTATTACACATGAAATAATTTAGGGTGAATTCGTCTTGAATAGCGTTCGAAAATCTAATTTCGGTTATTGGATTTGGTTCGACAAACTAACGTAGCCTACATTCATGCACGGGTCCAAAATTTTAACTTTCCACATCATAACAGATAAAAACAGGTAAAATGCTTTTTATTTACCCGTTATTAAAATCGACCGAAAAATCATTTTTTGGCATTTTCGTCTTAAGAATGTCATGAAACGTCGAGAAAATTTGTTTAAAACAATGCCTGTCTGTCTGTCGGTCTATATATAAACCTTATAACTTTTTAACAGAATGTCCGATTTAAAAAATTCTTTCACGAAACGATTCAGGACCTTTTCTATTTGAGTCACATCAAATATGGTTAACATTAGCGTAGGGCAAGGGGGCAAAATGGACAAAAACCATAATTTTTAGCGATATCTCACTTATTACTTATAGTCGGACAATTTTTTTTACATAAATAAAAATAATGTTTAATTCCCTACAAAAACATGTAATAATTTTTATCGTAGGCCTGTTAGTTTCCGATATATGACCATTTTAATAAATTTTGATATATTTTTACATTTTTAATTATATGTCAAATTTTGACACTAGAAAAATTTCAATCATAGGTAAAATTAATTTCAATTAATTTTTATTTTAATAAATTTCTTAAATGGTAGAAAAAACAAAAAGATATGGTCCAAACATACAGGATAAGTGAAGTCAATTTGATATCTTATTTTATAAACTTCCTCATTTTTCCACCCGTCTACTTCTTCTTCTTCCCCGTCTACCATTTTTCTTTTTTTAGTCATCAACTTTTTCGTTCTTCTTCTTCTTCTTCTTCTTCTTCTTCTTTTTATGTGGCCTTTTCTAACTATTTCGTTGTTTATGTGTTTATTGCGTTTATTTATATAATAATTAATACTTAAATCACCATTCATATCAATAATCTTAAATTGTGTTTATGTAATACCAAACGCCACAATTGATATTAAATAAAACACTTCTACTCAATTGCATTCAATTAATTGAAAAACTGATTTAATTCAATCTAAGTTATATTAGGGTGGCTCGAATATAATAGGGACTCATTTCCATGAAGCCTATAATGAAAAAATCCCTTAAAAACCTTGTCTCACACTTTGAATTTAATTCCCAGCGAATTTTCTTGTATTTTATTATAAGCCTTACAAAAATCCATTGCTTTTTTACGTTTCTACATGTCATTAAGAGAGCAGCCATACTGTATAGTTGGTCACAAGCCTCGATGCCAAATCTCATGAATGAAAAATTGTCTATCCCCTATACAGGGTTATTCAGAAATAAGTTGGAGAAATTTAAGAGGTAATTCTTCGTTAAAAAATATGAAAAAAGTTCCTATAAAGGTTTGTCCGGCATCTTTTCGATATAACAGATATACTGGAAGTGCCATCTGTAATACAGAGGACGAACTAACAAGTTTAAGGGGGTGGCAATATTAGGAACATGGCAGTTATTGGCTTACCTACCTTAGTATAGTATTCCTTTGCTGTGATACTGCGAAAAGGATAACAAATATGATTTTAAGTACCTAAAATAAATAAAAATTTAATGGAAAGAAATTTCTATTAGGGTCAGATATAACGCTCGGTATTGATCTGTTGCATCTCATGGGAATAAATCTAATTTTTGTTCGTTCATATAACGCTGTTACTTCTACACCGTTTTATTTGCAATGCGCAAATATTTATATTTCAAATTAACAATTGTTTGACTGTAGTTATAAATTTTAGTACGTATTAGGCTCTAAAACTGTAAATTTGCTTTACTCAAATAATAATATTTGAACAGTGATGCCCCTAGAATCTTTTTTGGGAGGCCAGAAACAAAAATTTCTTAACTAAAGATTGGGATTTTACAAACTTTTTAGTCAAGACTGCTATTTCCCAACTTTTTACCCAAGATTTAGAATATTCCAACTTTTTACCAGCGCAAAAGGTTAATGGCCAAGAAAAGTCATCAGCTCCATAATTTTTCTTAATGAAGAGTGGATTTTTCCAACTTAAAAGCCGTATATACGCCTATATACATATATTTTAGAATATATTTTTGTCATAGTAAAAAATATTTTTTTTACAATTTTTACATATTTTTTAACATATTGTCGGTTTCAACCAATAAAAAACAAGGCATAACCTCGGGCATAACCATAACGACGGGATATTTTCGCTACGAATATACTACAGAAAATAGCATCACCACTGTCCTAGATTTTTAAAATATTAACAGCTTAATCATGTAATATTATAACAAAATATCAAGTGTGTCAAAATAAATTAACATCTAATTAATTATTATTAATTATTTATCTAAATTACTTTTAAATTGTTAAAAAATTGTTTTAAAAAATAGTCCTGCAAATACACCTCGGTGTATATATTTTTGTCAAAGTAAAAAATAATTTTGACATTTTTTTTAAGAATCTTGTCTTGTCTTGTATTTTAAAAACTATGAGAGTTTAAATAATTTAAATTACTGTGAAAAAAAGGAAGTCTATAGAGAACGGTATCAGTATGGGGAGGGGGCTAAAAGGGGCAAAAATTCCCCTATCCTGTAAGAAATACATTTATGTATTTCTTACAGGATAGGGGAGCATGGTAAAATAAACAAAAATAATGTGGAGATTGTGGATATTGATTCTAAAGACTTCAATTCAATTTATTTCAATTTACATTTGAACACTCAAAATATGATGATGAATGAGTATGATATGAATCTATTTTTAATACATCTATTTAATAAATACATGCAGTTTAATTTTCAATTTTAACACGACAAATATATATTAATTGCGTTTAATTGAAAAATGTAGGCAGTATGGAAAGCTTTTTGCAGTCCCGGCACTTTGGTCCCGGGAAATCTCGGGACCAGAGCAGATTTTTTGGTTCTGGGACCAATTTTGGACTCAAAACTCAAAATTTAAAAAATCTTAACTATTTTTGGGAAATGTTTTTGTGCGTATAAACTTTTATGTTGTATTTTTTATATTATTTTCTATAAATTTTGGTTCAAAACATTTAACTTTCCCCTAGGAAAGTCCTGCATTGAAAAAAAAAGTTTTTATTGTTTTTTTACGGTTTTCGACATTTTATATGCAAAGAGATAGGTTATTTTCGTAAAGTCCGACACTGCTGCCGCCGCATGAAGTAACGCTAAATTGTTTGAAAAAAGAGGCCATATTTTTTCACGGCTATACAATTTTCATGATACAAAATTGAATTTTTTTCAAGGTACATTTGAAAATATTGCTTGTTTGCGCTTTTTCACGTTGTATTTGCTTAGAGTAAATATGGACACTTTTTAAAAAGGTCCCAAGTTGGATTAATCACTTTGAGAGGGTGACTTCTTCACCAAATATGAAAAATTTTAACTAACACTTATTGTTTAAAGATTTTTACCATAAAAATTCCCGCCAAATGGTTTTACCGTGCTCCCAAAATATTGTTTTTGCACAGAAAAATCAATTAATTAATTCATATTTGTCAGGGAATATGTATGGTCACAAACGTTAATAAAATTATCTTAAAATTAGTTTGTCAATTTGAGGTTATGTGTTTGACTTTTACTAATTTTCTGACAGCTGGTATGTAAAATCAGCTAATCGTCACTTCCCTTCCGTTGTCATAGGCAACGGATGGGAAATACGCCATAACTACTAACTGTGTAGTAGGAAAAACTACCTATGTCATGATAAATAACCTTAAAAATATATTTTGACAAATTTAGAAGAGAAAGTTGGCATATCCGGAAAAGGCTAAAAACACGCTTGAAGGTTTGCCATTTCCCTAGATATTAATTAATGCCTCCAATCCAACGAACTAATAACTCTTCTCTCTAGAATAGGCATTTCATTTGTAAAAACTGACAAAAACGTAGCCAACATATACATTTGTCTGTCTTACTCGCACAGCTTTGTTCTAACCTAGACAACAATAACAGTTACTGGTAACTGTTATTGTTCAGGCTTGAATATACCTACTATTTGTTTACAAACAAACCGAGATGTTGGCGATACTTTATATTAACGGTATGCGTATTTTAGAGGGAAGAGTTATTCGTTGCTCCAATTTTATTCTTGACAGAAAACATCACTTTAAGGCACCATACAGATAAAACAAGTCGTTTTATAGATTTGTCAGATTTTACAAGGTGGGACCTTTTTCATAGAAGTAAACATATAACTGAAAATTGCTGTTTAATAGTATGCCACGGGTATATAGGAAGCCTGTTTGCGAGCGCAAAGCCTTATGGCAAATTGTGTTATACGATACATAATTTAGTTGAACCCAACTTTGTAGCAAACAGTATAAAATATATTTTGTAGCAGAAACTAAATTATGCAAAAAAAGTAAAACGTCTTTTATACATGTATAAATAACATTATAAATAATTAATAAATTGTTTATTAAAAATTATATAATAAAACATCGCAGATTTCTCGGAATCTGTATGAATAAATCTATAACTTCGTTTACATAATTACAGAGCGGCAAAATAGTATTTGCTGGGGTAGAGGGAAAGGTGTTTTTTTCTTTCCTCTGTAGGCGAATACGTTTTAATTAGTGTTTTTAGGCTAATTTAACTAAAACTAAAGCCGTAAGGTGCTCATTAAGATTACTATATTAAATCCCATGGTTTTAATTTCACTTATGTAGTGGCGCATCCAGGATTTTTCTTGGAAACGGGTCTAACTCACTCATACATACATATATATATTTTTTTTTCATCATGGACAAGAAAAACTTTGTAGAGTTTTTTTAATTCGAAAGGACCTTTATAGTATATTGTTTTACTAAGAGGAAAGTGAAGCTTTTTTTTACTATTTACGGACGACACGAAGCGGAGCCCGGAAACTACAAACGAGTAAAAAAAGCACTTTTCCTCTGAGTGAAACGTACTATTTTTTCTTCAAGCGTCCTAAACATTATTTTTTATATTAATTTTTGCATTTAATTTATTTAATTTATTTAATAATAAAGTATATTTTTTTAAATTAAAATATGCCTATAAAACACCTTCGGAATAAACTTAAACCTTCCTTAGCCCAAATTTTTTGTACACTTTTCGAGATTTTTTGATGGTAACTTGTTTTTGCAATTTTGGAGAGATTTGTAGGTGTACAAACTATATCTGGACCCCGGAGGTAAACGACACCATGTCACAAAAACGTAATTTTTCAGGAGAGCAAGTTTTCGATTCTTTTTTAACATTAAATGCATGGGCATGGTTTTGTTTTCCATTGTATTATTTCCGTTATTTATAGTAACTGGACATAGTGCCCTGTAAAGCGAAAAGTGGAAAAAATCAAGGACATGGTGATAACTCTATTAAATTTTGTGAAATTTTCACAAAAAATGGTCATGGTGTCCTTTACCTCCAGGGTCCAGATATATTCTTCTTCGATCATTTTAAATCAATATCACACAATGTTTTTGCACAGAATCTCGAGTCAACGACCAGTTTACATAATAAACAACCAACTGTGAAGTATGGCTGTCATCAAAATTAAAGAGTGCTGTGGTGGTTTTGCTAACTAACTTTTTTTTGTGGCGTACAACAATGAACTCATTTTTTTACTGTAAAAATATAGATCTAGTGTGTTATAAAATATTAACATTTTAGTATAATCGAAGAAAAACGTTTCTTTTATATTTTTTCACAGCTAGTTTTGGTTCCCCGATGAAAAAACCTGGTGAATTCGAAAAAATCGGAATCGGTACCAGCGATAGAGATGGTTTCACCACCTCGACGTTGAGTACTGCCGGTAAAAGCTTGAAGGGTAGCGCGGAAACGCCGAAGGACGGGAAAAGAAAAAAACCAGTCCCTGAAGAAGCCTTTGAAGATCTGCCCATGGACACTGTGGCTGAGATTATAGCTACCATCGATGATCCTAACTATATGACTGGACCTGATGTGAGTCACTAAAAATGATTAATCATACTGGGAAATTTTAATTTTTCCTGTTCTTCAAACTAAAATGCTGTTTTCTTATGCTAAATCTTGGTTTTTAATTTCATTATCATAACAGAAACCAGCCGTCTCGAATGAGCGAGAATACTTTCTCATAAAAAAAGTTATGTCCAATTTCTAATATTTGGGGGACGGTTGATAGGAATAAGGTTCTTGGGCTTTCTGTGACACATAGACTAAATACTAGTAACTAAACCTAAAAAGTGTTCTATTCTTATCATTTTATAAACATTTTTCTGAAAAATGAAATGGCGTTTTTTTTTTTAATTTTTCAGAAAAAAAAATATTAAAATGATAAAAATATTAAAAATAGAATATTTTTTAGGTTTAGTTACTAGTATTTAAAAAGTCTTATGAATAGAATCCCGTTGGAATTTATATTATTTTCACAAAAAAAATAATAAAACGTTTATTTTTTTCCAATTATGAAAAGAAAATTCCCCTTAAAAAACGCTCTGTTAATCATAATCATTATACAGCTGATATATCTTTTAGATGGTGTTTTCTGAAAACGCCCCAGCGACAGACGAAGCCCCAAAACTGGAGGAAAAGCGAAAGGTTATAGAACTACACGTGGTGGGAAATAGCCTTACGGAGCCAGTGACGAAACAGACCATGTTATGGCTCATCAATCTTCAAAATGTATTTTCCCGCCAGTTGCCCAGAATGCCCATCGAGTATATCACCCAACTTTTATTTGACCCGTAAGTATTTTTTTTAAGGGAATATTTTTACCCTGGAATTTTGGCTTTTTCTATCCAACCTCTGGAGGGACATATGCACATATGTGTACAGTTAAAAATAAATTACGCTGTTGCCATTTGCTTCATCTCTAATCACAAGCGACATCCATTGGCCAAGATTCTCACATCTTCAGTTGTTTACTTGTTTTTACAATAAAAAGCATTTATAAATTTTGCTACTAAACTTATTTAACCAAAAAAATCGTCCGTCAATGGGTTTAAACAATATTATAAATAAATATTTAGAGATAAAAACATAATAAGGCTAAAAAAAAATTATGATAGTAATTAAATGAAAATATATAGGTTTATTCATAATAAAACAACGTACTTCAAATTCTGTGCTATCTATATTTTTATTATATTTACGTTATCTAATCGTATTATATATTTTTTAAGGGTAAATTATAATTATTAATTAAAAAATATAATAGATTACATTTTTAAATAAAGGCTTCAATGTATTTTAATAATTTTTTTCTACGACTGATTTAGAATGTAAGCAAATACACACACTTTTCAAACACAGAATGAATCCATTCTAGGTCTAGATACGGTATGAATATTCCGGATCAAGTGTTAGAATGAGCACATGTAGTGCCATCTCTTGTTTATGAAAGTAAAGAAAACTGTAGCAAAATTAGCATAAATATATATATATATATTTTACCATGAAATATTGAACAATTTAATGCAATTTTAAGGTTTGCGTTAAAATTACAGTTTATTAGTTTTTCTTAATATTTGACCAGTTTTTTATAAATTTAGTTCAAAAATTAAAACTGCTCCATCTATTTTTAAATATTTTAACCTGATATCTGTCACAACAATCTGACATAACCTTCAATTTTTGCATTATAATTTGTAAATATGTGCTAAAATTAAATAAAAATCTTTTTTAAGTACTGATTTGATAAAATTATTAAATAACATTAATTGCTTTATTTAAAAATATGTGTTTTGTTGCATTTACAATGTCGAGTCACAAAAAACATTGTTTTTAACCTTGTCCGCAGTTTAAAGCCATACAGTGTTTCATATTTGCAGTCGAAGCAAAAGTATAGTCTACAACACGTATGGAATAGTCATTCCGCGCTCGCGGGACCGTCATACTCGCCTGCCGGCTCGTATGACAAACTTTCCGCTCGCTCGGAATATTGAGCACCATGATTGATGGTCAGACTTTAGATGCACTTTTATCTAACCTATTTACGCTTTAGGAGTATCGTGGGGGCGCTAAATGATTATATGGGTCATTATCAAATATGGTTAAACATTATTTGATAATGACCCATATATTTCTATTTTAGGAAACATCGTACCATAGCTCTGATCAAAGAAAACCGGTCAATCGGTGGAATATGTTTCCGACCATTTGTGACTCAAGGTTTCACAGAAATCGTATTTTGCGCCATCACTTCCAGGGAACAAATCAAAGGTTACGGTACCCATCTAATGAACCATTTAAAGGACTACCACATCTCTAAGGGCATTCTTCACTGCCTAACTTTCGCAGATCAAAACGCCATAGGGTATTTCGAGAGACAGGGTTTCTCAAAAGACATAAAATTAAACAGAGCTGTGTACCAGGGGTATATAAAAGACTACGAGGGCGCAACGCTGATGCACTGTGAACTGAACCCGAAAATAGTGTACACGGAGTTCACAACGATTGTGAGACGTCAGAAAAAGTTTGTGAAGCAACTGATTTACCAGCAACAGCGGACCGTTTCAAAGGTTCATCCGGGTTTGACGTTTTTCAAAGAAGGAGTGGGGAGTATTCCCGTTGAATCGATTCCTGGCCTGCAGGAGACTGGATGGAAACCGGCCAATCGGTCCACCAGAGGACAGCTGCTGGAGGAAACTCAGGATAGTGATATTTTAGCTGGGATGCTTCGAAACGTACTTAATGCGGTAAGTTTTAATCAAGACCTTTTTGTGTATATTCTTTTTATTACATCGGCACTTGGTGTTACTAAGAGTGCCGATGTATTGAAATCTTCGCCGAAAAGTCAAAATATTTGACCACGTTTTTTTCACATTTCTCGACGTTTTAGACCATTCTGAGTCGAAATCAGTAAAAAAAAAATTGCGTTCGTCTGTCTGTCTGTCTGGGTGTAAACTCTCTAACTCCATTTCTACATGAGATATCGACTTGCGGTTTTTTGCATATTGTTTCTTATCGTATTCCGAAGAGCTGATTAGATTTTGGGGGTAAGGGAGTAAAAATAGGGTAAAACTCCTATTTTTAGCGTTTTTTGTTTATAATTAAGGCAGTTATTATTGTATTTGGTTAATTTAGCACTTATATAAAAGATCATTTTAAATTGGTCAAAAATGTTATAAACAACGTTTTCCTAAAACGCATTGTTTTCGAGATATTGGCGTTTAAAGCAGTAAAAGGTTTTTTTAGGATATCTCACATATTTATAACCCGATTTCAAAAAATTATATTTTAAATAAAAGCTCTTTTTAAGCCCTATAAAAAATGTTATATGCAGTTTTTTACTAGAATATAATGTTTTAAAGATACAGAATTTAAAATCAAACAAAACACCTAGTTTAAAATTTGCAAACTAGATGGCTCTAGTGTACAATAGTGCCGATGTTTTGACAGGGTGCTTGCAACGTTTCATCTAGTTTTTTTTTTTAATTTTAGGTAAAAAATCATGAGGATTCGTGGCCATTTAGACAGCCAGTAGATAAAAATGAAGTTACAGATTATTATGACCACATTAAATATCCCATGGGTGAGTATTATTTTTAAAACGCATTTTATATTAATTTCTTAGATTTGAAAATCCCATGTGTCTATAGCTTATAATCTAGAATCATTGTATTCAAGATAGCTATAAAATTGTAGTCGTTGAAAATATCATCCATGTACTGTTTTACTCAAAATAGGCCATGCAGTGCCATGTAAGTGGCATATCCATGTGCACACCCTAATATTTTCTGATAATTCTTGATTATTTAGTATTATTTTATGGCACAACTTCTGGCCAGTTAGTCTTAGTCTTAGTAAATAAAGTTTTCATTTTGTAAATTAACAAGTCTATCATATAATCTATTATTTAATTTTTTTCAGATTTAAAAACCATGGCCGACAGGCTTAAAGCTAAATATTACGTATCCAGAAGACTATTCATAGCTGATATGACTAGAATATTTACCAATTGTAGGATTTATAATTCCCCAGAAACTGAGTATTTCCAATGTGCTGTAAATTTACAGCAATATTTTCAAACCAAAATGAAGGAAGTTGGACTTTGGGACAAATAAGGTACAATTTGATATTCACTGTGTTAATTTCAATATTGTGGCGTCCTGACTACAGTCGTATTAACGTGCAGGTCACTTGCAAAACAGCTTTTTTCTACGACTGCTTTAGAATGTAAGCAAATACACACACTTTTCAAACACAGAATGAATCCATTCTAGCTCTAGATACGGTAAGAATATTCCGTATCAAGTGTTAGAATGAGCACATGTAGTGCCATCTCTTGTTTATAAAAGTAAAGAAAACTGTAGCAAAATTAGCAAAAATATATATATTTTACTATGAAATATTGAATAATTTAATGCAATTTAAAGTTTTGCGTTAAAATTACATAAAGTGTATTAGTTTTTCTTAATATTTGACTAGTTTTTTATTAATTTAGTTCAAAAAATTAAAACTGCTCCATCTATTTTTAAATATTTAAACCTGATATCTGTCACAACAATATGACATAACTTTAAATTTTTGCATTAATTTGTAAATATGTGCTAAAATTAAATAAAAATCTTTTTTAAGTACTGATTTGATAAAATTATTAAATAACATTAATTGCTTTATTTAAAAATATGTGTTTTGTTGCATTTACAAAGTCGAGTCACAAAAAACATGGTTTTTAACCTTGTCCGCAGTTTAAAGCCATACAGTGTTTCATATTTGCAGTCGAAGAAAAAGTATAATCTACAACACATCTGGAATAGTCATTCCGCGCTCGTGGGACCGTCATACTCGCCTGCCGGCTCGTATGACAAACTTTTCGCTCGCGCGGAATATTGTCCATTCCATACTAGTTATAGAATATACTATACACTACGATATTTCAAGAACGCTTTGACAGAGAGTTGAAATTTGGAACAATTTTTTTTCTATTACTTTGTTTCAAATTTCAAGTCTGTGTCAAAGCATTCTTGAAATATCGTAATGTAAGGTTGTTTTGCAAGCAACCTCCACCATTAATACGACTATATGTGTGATTTTTAAGATAAATCTTAAATTTGCGCCATTCGATTTGGGTGCGACTTATTGACGTACCAACAAACAGAGAAAAACTACCTTTTTATTTGCAGTTATCTAAAAAATATATTTTAGATAAATGACTTCCTCATTTTTTGTATATATTTTTTAAAATATTTTCGACTATTTTATCTTTGATTAAGATACCTTTTTATCTTAAAATAAAATACCTATAGGCCTAAAGAGATACCAGTACCAACTATTTGATTTATTTACTATATGAAGCACCTTTCAATGTACATAGCACTTTTTAGTAGTATTTAAGTTTTAAATAAAGTTCAATCTTCCCTTATTTTCTTAAAATTAATAACACTTTTTATTAATATTATTGAATTTTCTTATATTTTGTTTCCGAGAAGCATTTTTTGTCTTTATATACAGGGTGATCAATAACTGGCATGCCAAAATTTAAGAGGTGATTCTGCATTCAAAAATATCGAAAAAAGTTCCTATAAAAGTTGGTCAGCAAATGAGCCCTAAGGGAGCTACGGCCCTTTAAAATTGTAATAAAAATAAGGTTTTTAATTAACTCTGGTACCCTTTAAGCTAGAGCGACGAGCTTTTGCATCTATTTTAGTATTAATAAGGGCAATAAGTGTAAGTTATTTTTTTTTAATTTATCTAGAGGCGTTTGCAGTTGGGATTGATCATATTCTTCCTTCATTCTGTTATTACCAAATTGAGTTTTAAATAAATAAAACCCATTTTCTTCCGACTTATAGCAACATTTAAAAATCATTTTCTTTGAAAACGTGCGTTCATGTGACATCTAATTTCAAAACATACATACCAACTAACAAATAACAATTTTCATCAGATTTTTTGTCTCCACCCTTTTTCTTGACAGAAAATGTCAAATTAACGCTCTCTAATTTAAATGCATTTCCGTTTTAATAGTATATTAAAGTACTAGTTTCATAACATACGTTTTTAGCGCTAAAAACGTGTTATGAAACGAATTCTTTATACAATTTTTTCTATT
This sequence comes from Brachypterus glaber, assembly GCA_958510825.1. Classification (NCBI taxonomy): domain Eukaryota; kingdom Metazoa; phylum Arthropoda; class Insecta; order Coleoptera; family Kateretidae; genus Brachypterus; species Brachypterus glaber. The sequence continues at coordinate 1,185,011 of OY294052.1, read as the reverse complement.
TTGCTCTAATATTTAAAAAAACTACATTTAAATTGATGACTGATTTAGGGATTTTTGTTTTGGATTAGCATTACAGTTTACACCATGTTTAAAATTCTAAGAACAAATGATATTTTGATATATTTTATAGTCATCTCTTCTATTTTTTACTGCAATTAACCAAGCCACAATTTTAACATGGTAAAAGTAACCTAAACACAAAATTTTATAGAAAACTCAACTTTAAAGCGACATTGACATTTGCACGGAAAACGTCAAGCGATAGGCCAGGTCTGTTGCCAACCCAAAAGAACAAAAAGTAGAGACCTCTTATGGGCCTTAAAGAACACGCAAAATGCGTGTGATTATGAGCTTATAAGAGTCGCAAAATAGAAAAAAATGTTAAAGCGTCTCAATAATTGGAGTTTGGGAACATGCAAAAGGAAACAAATTTGAAATAAGAGAAAACCAATATATTATGTCATCTACATAATAAATAACTTTATACAGTGTTATACAATTGATAAATACGTATGAATATAATAAAAATGACTAGTAATTTTATACTATAGTAAATATTACGAGTTAAATAAATTGTTAAATAAACTATACTATACAAATCCAACAAAGAGCTGCACCTTATGTAAATTTAATATGTCGGTATAGTCCAGTCAAATGATGAGGAATTCCTGTGTTGAAATTAAAAAAATGCACACGGGCTGATATTTTAAAGGGTAGTAGTGGATGGTAAGGGAACACTCCTGTTAGTTTTTCACCGGGTGATTTGCGTAAGGGGTGTCCGCCATCTTGAGTTTTAAGGGTGAGCGCGGTTATCTCCGTAAATATGCATTTTTGTCGTAAAATGCATATTTACGGAGATAACCGCGCTCACCCTTAAAACTCAAGATGGCGGACACCCCTTACGCAAATCACCCGGTGAAAAACTAACAGGAGTGTTCCGTTACCATCCACTACTACCCTTTAAAATATCAGCCCCTGTGAATTTTTTGCCATTTAAAACCTATCATTTGACTGGACTAATAACAGTGAAGCGACAGTTCACTATATTTTAAAATAAAACATTAAAAAGGCTACTTTTTTAATAAATATGTTCTATTTAATTAAAAAAAAAATATATAATAAATATAAAAGTCCAAACTGTTAATAATATGGTAGGCAAACACAAAAAAAAAAATAGATTTTAAATTTCATAATAAGCCAAATTTTAACTTAGAAGCGTATTATTTTAAAATAATTTTTTCATTTTGGGATCTTTATTTAAAAATTTCTTCATATTTGGAGTTTTCTTATTGTGCCCGCTATACAAAAGTCCCAAAAGTTCCGTTTTCATTATTTAGTTTGTTCCTTGATTCTTATTTCTTTAATATCTCGTAAATAAACATCTCAAACTTTTTGTCAATAAAAACAGTTAAGGATATATAATAACCATGTAACCGAAAATTTTAAATTACACAGCCACACAAAAAAAGGTCAGGATTTTATCTGAGAACCTTCCTATGTATTTTGAGGCGCTGTGTCCGAATTTGAGGTTAAAATAGCAACTTATCCGATTACTTTTAGAGATAACCTAAGAAAAGTTTAGTTTACATCGGCACTTAGTGCTACTAAGAATGCCGATGTATTGAAATCTTCGCCGAAAATTCAAAATCTTTGACCACGTTTTTTTCACATTTCTCGGCGTTTTAGACCATTCTGAGCCGAAATCAGTAAAAAAAATTTGCGTCCGTCTGTCTCTGTCTGTCTGTCTGGGTGTAAACTCACTAACTCCATTTCTACATGAGATATCGACTTGCAGTTTTTTGCATATTGATTCTTATCGTATTCCGAAGAGCTGATTAGATTTTGGGGTTAAAGGGGTAAAAATAGGGTAAAATTCCTATTTTTAGCGTTTTTTGTTTATAATTATGGCAATTATTATTGTATTTGGTTAATTTAAGCACTTATATAAAAGATAATTTGAAATTGGTCAAAAAATGTTATAAACAACTTTTTCCTAAAACGCATTGTTTTCAAGATATTGTCGTTTAAAGCAGTAAAAGGTTTTTTTAGCATATCTCACATATTTATAACCCGATTTCAATAAATTATATTTTAAATAAAAGCTCTTTTTAAGCCCTATAAAAAATGTTATATACAGTTTTTAAAATCAAACAAAACACCTAGTTTGAAATTTGCAAACTAGATGGCTCTAGTGTACAATAGTGCCGATGTTTTGACAAGGTTTGCAACGTTTCATCTATTTCATATACTTAAAAATAACGTTTTTTGAGGTTATCTCCAAAACAAATCGGATGAGGTTCTATTTTGACCTAAAATTCGGATTTGGCGCCTCAAAATAGATAGAAATACAATGGTATTAGTGAGTCCTATATATTTTTAGCTTAGATGACTAAATATAATTAGTTTTTCTAGACGTTAAAATTTACAGAGAATATTATGGAAATAATTGAGTTTTAGAATATTTTACAGATATTGAGTTTTCATGGACTCACTACTTGTTATTGGAAGAAGCGGTATTAAAAATTTAATAGTGATGTAAGTTAATCGTTTGGCAGACTAACACCCATTCTCTCAATTTTGCTACTCCCTATTATGTCCACTCTGTAACATCACCACTCCCCAATAATCCTACTCCGCAATATATGTACTCGATTAGCCACTTAATAATAAATGAGTTTGAATCTCTCCTAGGGCCCTCGAAAGTAAAAAATATGATTATTTGTATGATTTTTATGACGGTGATTTAATTTTATGACGATTTTCGGAAAAACTAGGTCATTTTATGACATTTTATGATTTTATGACAAGTGGGATCTGTAATGGCGATTTCTCCCATTAGATTAGACAGGGACAAAAGTTCTACCCAAAAAGGATAGAAGACATACATACACTCCCACTTCCATCCAACCAAACAAATTCTGTATTTGTTCTTTGTTGAACAAATACAATATTTACTTGGCCGGGCGAAAAGTGTAACCATATTAATTTTATTAAAGAAATTACTGGCGCCATCTAAATTTTAGTAGAATTATATTATTCTACAGATTCTCATTAGCTATGTTCGTTCGTGCCGCTCAGTGCTAGGTTTGGACTTTTCATACAACAAATACAGTATTTATTTGGTTGGCTGGAAAGTGTAGCACAAATGAGATAGAGATAGGGTAGACGTCTTTTGTTTCATAATTCTAGTTGTAGAGAGCTCCATTGAGTGCGTATGGCACTGGGGAGTAGGGATGTTATAGAGTAGGGTGTTTGTGTAAGAGTAGGGCTATTAGGGAATAGGAATATTCTTAAATATGTTAGTCTGCCAATGTTTCTACTTTGCTAATTCGCCTTATATACGTATTATATATAAATTCAATATTCTTATTTACCTATACATAAAAATTCTACCGAGATTCATATAAAAAAAATATTTTTTTGCTAAAAAACAATACTCTATAGAACACACTTTAAGCTGGCCAATTTACATCACTATACAGGGTGTCTCAACGAAGCCGACTCGGTCGATATATAGTAGACTATCCACTTTATAGAAAAACTTTAAAGGGAAAAGTTGTATGGTTTTAAAAAAGGCACATTTTAAAAATATTTAAAAATATACAGGATGGTCTTCTTAGGGTGGGTAACATCTGACATAATTTTTTAAAATAGAATGGTATTATGCCATCTTTTTAAAATGTGCCTTAAAACTATACAACTTTTCCTTTTAAAGTTTATATATCGACCGAGTCGGCTTCGTTGAGACACCCTGTATATTTAGATTCAGAATCTTAAATTCTTAAGTCGAAAGTAAGGAAAAAGCTAGAAAACACATGTTTGAACTGCAAAAAACTGGTTACTTACGTAAAAAAAAACTGGTTTTACCAGCTTTTGGTCCTAGACTTGTCAATTATTGTTTTCTAGCAGCTTTCTTAAGGGCCCTTTCTAATAAAAATTGAACCATTTTGATCCAAAAAATCTTAGTTGTAATTCAAGATATTAAGATGGTTTTTTATTGAACAGTTTAAGAGTTGCTTGAGTGCCTAACGCCGTCCTTTTTTTAATTTTATGCTTTAAGGACCTAGTTTTTTATGATTAAAAATTTTAATCTGGACTTTTCCTAATTTTGAAAGGCAAACAATAAAAACAAAAAAAAAATCGAAAAATGGAGACTTTAGGCACTCAATGGTAAAAACCCCATATTCATATCTTTATTGATACCCGAGAAGTTTCGGATGAAAAAGAACCTTGCAAATGCCAAAAATGGCGATTTCTCCCGTTAGATTAGACAGGGGCAAAAGTTCTACCCAAAAAGGATAGAAGACGTACATACACTCCCACTTCCACCCAATCAAATAAATTCTGTATTTGTTCTTTGTTGAACAAATACAATATTTACTTGGCCGGGCGAAAAGTGTAACTATATTATTTTTATTAAAGAAATTACTGGCGCCATCTAAATTTTAGTAGAATTATATTATTCTACAGATTCACATTATCTATGCTCGTTCGTGCCGCTCAGTGCTACACTTTCCGGCCAACCAAATAAATACACTATTTGTTGTATGAAAAAGAAATAAAGTATTTATTTGGTTGGCTGGAAAGTGTAGCACAAATGAGATAGAGATAGGGTAGACGTCTTTTGTTTCATAATTCTAGTTGTAGAGAGCTCCATTGAATTTTAACCAATCGGAACCGGGTCTCTTACTCACACATACATATTTATTTTTTTCCATCATGGACAAGGAAAACTTTGTAGTTTTTTGTTATTTGAAAGGACCCTTAAACTGAGATATCTAGTGATTGGCATGGAATAACCGATATTTTTCGTTTAATTATTATCATTTATAATTTATCTAGACAACATATATTTTAAATTACATACAAAATACTTTTCTTCTTATTTTCATAAATCACACACACACTTTGTGCTTATATACCTTAAAATCTAACCATGAAAATACGTTTTCTGTATATTCGTTTTCATTTTAGAATAGCGTGTGCTTTTTAAGCATTTATTTATAAAGGATCCTTTAAAATAATTTAAGGGGTTATATCGACCATGAACTTGCAATACCTCCTAGGTGAACCTAGTGAAAGGAAAAATTTTTAAATAAAAATAAATCTTTTAAAATATATAAGCCAGTAGGTATATAATACCTACTGATAAGCCTATTAGACCTACTGGCTCGGGAAAATTATAGTTATTTATGGTACTAGTGGGTAAAGTAAGATATTGCCCATGAGAAAATTAACCTGCGAGGCGTCAGCTAAGCAGGTTAATTTTCGAGAGGGCAATATCTTACTTTACCCAAGAGTGCCATACAAGGTTTTATCCAATAAATAGCTTAGGAATTCATATTTTTATTAAAAATTTTAATGACATTTACAAAATGACAAAATAATTTGACAAGTGACAGTTGAGTGGGTAAAATAAATAATTATTCACTCAATAAAGTAAAAGCCACGCGGGGGTTATTATAGAGTTTATCTATTTAGAAAAAAGCTGGTAATTGTCTCATTATCTGTATGTATTGGATAAAGGGTTTTTATCCAATTTCTTGTAAATGTCATTAAAATTTTTAATAAAAATATGAATTCCTAATCTATTTATTGGATAAAACCTTGTATGGCACTCATGGGTAAACCGATATTGCCCTCTCGAAAATTAACCTGCTTGGCTGACGCCTCGCAGGTTAATTTTCTCATGGACAATATCTTATTTTACCCACTAGTACCATAAATAACAATTGATTTTTTTCAGGTATGTAATCACAACTTTATTCGAACGACCTACACATTTGTAAATATCAAATAGTACAAGTCTTGATGTGTTTTTGGAAATTTTTTTATTGCGAAATTCGGAAGATTGTGGAAACCATGCCCCTTATCTCGAAGCGCCTTTTTTTTTGTGGTGACCACGATTTCTCGAAAACCAATTTACCAATCAATCTGAATTTTTTAGGTGTTGTTCCTAATTACAATAGCAAAAAAAAAGCGTTTCGGGGCTAGGGCCATGGTTTCCACAATTTTCCGAGTTTTCCAACACAAAATTTTTCACTAACACTTCAAAACATATAGTATTTGATATTTTGTAGGTCGTTCGAATAAAGTTGTGATTACATACCTGAAAAAAATGAAAATCCTTAATTTTACCGAGCCACAAGATGTAACCCCTTAAATAGTCACATAAAAAAATATAACATATTATATAATCAAAAATCTTTGGAGATTCACTAAATAAAATTTAAAGTTTTTTTTCTTTGTTCAATTATGCAAAATAAATCTTAATTTTAATAACTTAATATAATATATTATACTTTATATTTAAAGTACGCAATTTTTTAAGGAACCATTGATACAGAAAAATGTCAATAATGCAGTGATATTTTAATTATTGGTTTTCATTTTTTAGTCAATTCTTAATACCATGTGTTCAATTTTCGATTAGATATAGGCAATTTAATTGGCAACAGCGTTGTTGCCACATTTCTTGCTCTATAGTCTAAATGTTAATGTCTAATCGTACGTTAAACGTGCTGTATATTTGAAGACTTTTTATACCTATTATATTTCCTAGGTGACTCCAAATATTACGCAAATCTAGGAAAATTGTTACAATTACCTCCTATATTTTTTAGCCTTACAAAAATACCCTCAAAGTGCAAAAGGTCGTATGTCAAAATTTAATTTCCCCGAGTCACAAAGTCAAGATAACTTTAAAGGCATCTTGCACAAGGTACATAACCCCTTAAAATGCCAAAATTTAGCACCAACATAAAACAAAGTAAAATTCTGTGACATACGACCTTTTGCGCTTTGCGTGACGAAATGTTATTTGCTTATCTTTGTTCCCTGTTAGTCATGTTTGTAAGACTGTAGCTTTACTACAAATATAAATGATTCAATCCCATTTTTACTATATAAATTACGTAAAAAGTGTAAAAAATATCACAAAAATATATGCTAGAACCTTACATTTTAAAATATATATTCTTAAACAAAAATTTCAATTCGAAAAAAAAAGTAAAACCAATAATTCAAATGTTCACGAATAGAAAGAAAAAATTAAAACTCAAAACTTGATTCCTATTTTAAATATTCTTAAATTAACTAAATATATTTAATTCCATTTCATGGAAAGTTTGATTGACATTAGACTAGAAAATGTAACGATGTTATCAAATAAAACGTTAAAAAAGTGACTAAAAGTCCTATGAGCTAGGTGAGCTAGAGACTTCCCTCGTCACTTTCATCAGTCATGTCCCCGGGATCCCCGTCCAGGGCGTAGTCGAGATGCTGGGAAAGCAAATCCTCTTCATTTCCTTCATCGAATGAGCTGAAATGACAATTTTTAGGTAATACCCCTTTAAATAATTTAAAATTTAAGAATTGCAGCGTTTTTATTAATGGGCACACATGTTTTTTCTCACTGCCAACTAGGTATGTTAAAGTAACGGTTTCCTCCAAAAGTCGCTGACGACTGCGACCGGGTAGCCGCGACCGAGTCGTCGGTCGGTCATGAGTATGGGTACATGAGTATGGTTACATGAGTATGGGTATGGGTACATGAGTATGGGTATGGGTACATGGGTATAGGTACATGAGTATGGGTACATGGGTATATGTTTTTACCCATGTACCCATACCCATGTACCCATCCCATGTACCCATACCCATGTATCCATACTCATGTACCCATACTCATGTAACCATACCCATGTAACCATACTCATGTACCCATACCCATGTACCCATACCCATGTAACCATACTTATGTACCCATCCCATGTACCCATACCCATGTAACCATACTCATGTACCCATACCTATTTACCCATACTCGTGTACCCACTTATGTACCCATACCCATGTACCCATACTCATGTACCCGTACCCATACCCATGTAACCATGAGTATGGGTACATGGGATGGGTACATGAGTATGGGTATGGGTACATAGGTATAGGTACATGGGTATGAGTATAGGGTATGGGTACATGGGTATGAGTACATGAGTATGGGTACATAGGTATAGGTACATGGGTATAGGTACATGGGTATGAGTATGGGTACATGGGTATGGGTACATGAGTATGGGTACATAGGTATAGGTACATGGGTATGGGTACATGAGTATGGGTACATAGGTATAGGTACATGGGTATGGGTACATGAGTATGGGTACATAGGTATAGGTACATGGGTATGAGTATAGGGTATGGGTACATGAGTATGGGTACATGGGTATAGGTACATGGGTATGAGTACATGAGTATGGGTACATAAGTATGGTTACATGGGTATGGGTACATGGGTATGGGTACATGGGCATGGGTACATGAGTATGGGTACATGAGTATGGGTATGGGTACATGAGTATGGGTACATGAGTATGGGTACATGAGTATGGGTACATGAGTATGGGTACATGAGTATGTGTACATGAGTATGGGTACATGACTATGGGTACATGGGTATGGGTTCATAGGTATAGGTACATGGGTATAGGTACATGGGTATGAGTATGGGTACATATGGGTACATGAGTATGGGTACATGGGTATGGGTACATAGGTATAGGTACATAGGTATAGGTACATGGGTATGAGTATGGGTACATGGGTATGGGTACATAGGTATAGGTACATGGGTATGGGTACATGAGTATGGGTACATAAGTATAGGTACATGGGTATAGGTACATGGGTATAGGTACATGGGTATGAGTATAGGGTATGGGTACATGAGTATGGGTACATGGGTATGAGTATGGGTACATGGGTATGGGTACATGAGTATGGGTACATAGGTATAGGTACGGGTACATGAGTATGGGTACATGAGTATGGGTACATAGGTATAGGTACATGGGTATAGGTACATGAGTATGTGTACATGAGTATGGGTACATGGGTATAGGTACATGGGTATGAGTATGGGTACATGAGTATGGACATGAGTATGGGTACATGGGTATGGGTACATGGGTATGGGTACATGAGTATGGTTACATGGGTATGGGTACATGAGTATGGGTACATGAGTATGGGTACATGAGTATGGGTACATGAGTAAGGGTACATGGGTATGGGTACATGGGTATAGGTACATGGGTATGAGTATGGGTACATGAGTATGGGTACATGAGTATGGGTACATGAGTATGGGTACATGAGTATGGACATGAGTATGGGTACATGAGTATGGACATGAGTATGGGTACATGGGTATGGGTACATGGGTATGGGTACATGGGTATGGGTACATAGGTATAGGTACATGGGTATAGGTACATGAGTATGTGTACATGAGTATGGGTACATGGGTATAGGTACATGGGTATGAGTATGGGTACATGAGTATGGACATGAGTATGGGTACATGGGTATGGGTACATGGGTATGGGTACATGGGTATGGGTACATGAGTATGGTTACATGGGTATGGGTACATGAGTATGGGTACATGAGTATGGGTACATGAGTAAGGGTACATGGGTATGGGTACATGGGTATAGGTACATGGGTATGAGTATGGGTACATGAGTATGGGTACATGAGTATGGGTACATGAGTATGGGTACATGAGTATGGACATGAGTATGGGTACATGAGTATGGGTACATGGGTATATGGGTATGGGTACGGGTACATGAGTATGGGTACATGGGTATGGGTACATGGGTATGGGTACATAGGTATGGGTACATGAGTATGGGTACATGGGTATGAGTATGGGTACATGAGTATGGGTACATGGGTATGGGTACATGAGTATGGGTACATGAGTATGGGTACATGAGTATGGGTATGTGTACATGAGTATGAGTACATGAGTATGGGTACATGAGTATGGGTATAGGTACATGAGTAAGGGTACATGGGTATGGGTACATGGGTATGGGTACATGAGTATGGGTACATGAGTATGGGTACATGAGTATGGGTACATGAGTATGGGTACATGAGTATGGGTACATGAGTATGGGTACATGAGTATGGGTACATGAGTATGGGTACATGAGTATGGGTATGTGTACATGAGTATGTGTACATGAGTATGTGTACATGAGTATGGGTACATGAGTATGGGTACATGAGTATGGGTACATGAGTATGGGTACATGAGTATGGGTACATGGGTATGGGTACATGGGTATGGGTACATGGGTATGGGTACATGAGTATGGGTACATGGGTATGGGTACATGGGTATGGGTACATAGGTATGGGTACATGAGTATGGGTACATGAGTATGGGTACATGAGTATGGGTATAGGTACATGGGTATGTGTACATGAGTATGGGTACATGAGTATGGGTACATGAGTAAGGGTACATGGGTATGGGTACATGAGTATGGGTACATGAGTATGGACATGAGTATGGGTACATGGGTATGGGTACATGGGTATGGGTACATGAGTATGGGTACATGGGTATGGGTACATGAGTATAGGTACATGGGTATGAGTATGGGTATGAGTATGGGTACATGAGTATGGGTACATGAGTATGGGTACATGAGTATGGGTACATGAGTAAGGGTACATGAGTAAGGGTACATGGGTATGGGTACATGGGTATGGGTACATGAGTATGGGTACATGGGTATGGGTACATGAGTATAGGTACATGGGTATGAGTATGGGTACATGAGTATGGGTACATGAGTATGGGTACATGAGTATGGGTACATGAGTATGGGTATGTGTACATGAGTATGTGTACATGAGTATGGGTACATGAGTATGGGTACATGAGTATGGGTACATGGGTATGGGTACATGGGTATGGGTACATGGGTATGGGTACATGAGTATGGGTACATGGGTATGGGTACATGGGTATGGGTACATAGGTATGGGTACATGAGTATGGGTACATGAGTATGGGTATGTGTACATGAGTATGGGTACATGAGTATGGGTACATGAGTATGGGTACATGAGTAAGGGTACATGGGTATGGGTACATGAGTATGGGTACATGAGTATGGACATGAGTATGGGTACATGGGTATGGGTACATGGGTATGGGTACATGGGTATGGGTACATGAGTATGGGTACATGGGTATGGGTACATGAGTATAGGTACATGGGTATGAGTATGGGTACATGAATATGGGTACATGAGTATGGGTACATGAGTAAGGGTACATGGGTATGGGTACATTAGTATGGGTACATGAGTATGGGTACATGAGTATGGTTACATGAGTATGGACATGAGTATGGGTACATGGGTATGGGTACATGGGTATGGGTACATGAGTATGGGTATGGGTACATGAGTATGGGTACATGGGTATGGGTACATGAGTATGGGTACATGAGTATGGGTACATAGGTATAGGGTACATGGGTATGGGTACATGGGTATGGGTACATGAGTAAGGGTACATGAGTAAGGGTACATGGCTATGGGTACATGAGTATGGGTACATGAGTATGGGTACATGGGTATGGGTACATGGGTATGGGTACATGGGTATGGGTACATGAGTATGGGTACATGGGTATGGGTACATGAGTATGGGTACATGAGTATGGGTACATGAGTATGGGTACATAGGTATAGCTACATGGGTATGGGTACATGAGTAAGGGTACATGGGTATGGGTACATGAGTATGGGTACATGAGTATGGGTACATGAGTATGGGTACATAAGTATGGGTACATAGGTATAGGTACATGGGTATGGGTACATGAGTAATGGTACATGGGTATGGGTACATGAGTATGGGTACATGGGTTTGTGTACATGAGTCTATGGTTATGGTTACATGGGTATGGGTACATGGGTATGGGTACATTAGTATGGGCACATGGTATGGTTACATGAGTATGGGTAAATGGGTACATGAGTATGGGTACATGGGTATGGGTACATGAGTATGGGTACATGAGTAAGGGTACATGGGTATGGGTACATTAGTATGGGTACATGACTATGGGTACATGAGTATGGGTACATGAGTATGGGTACATGAGTAAGGGTACATGGGTATGGGTACATGAGTATGGGTACATGAGTATGGACATGAGTATGGGTACATGGGTATGGGTACATGGGTATGTGTACATGAGTATGGGTACATGGGTATGGTTACATGGGTATGGGTACATGGGTATGGGTACATGGGTATGGGTACATGGGTATGGGTACATGAGTATGGGTACATGAGTAAGGGTACATGGGTATGGGTACATTAGTATGGGTACATGAGTATGGGTACATGAGTATGGTTACATGAGTATGGACATGAGTATGGGTACATGGGTATGGGTACATGGGTATGGGTACATGAGTATGGGTACATGGGTATGGGTACATGGGTATGGGTACATGAGTATGGGTACATGGGTATGGGTACATGAGTATGGGTACATGAGTATGGGTACATAGGTATAGGGTACATGGGTATGGGTACATGGGTATGGGTACATGAGTAAGGGTACATGAGTAAGGGTACATGGGTATGGGTACATGAGTATGGGTACATGAGTATGGGTACATGGGTATGGGTACATGGGTATGGGTACATGGGTATGGGTACATGAGTATGGGTACATGGGTATGGGTACATGAGTATGGGTACATGAGTATGGGTACATGAGTATGGGTACATAGGTATAGGTACATGGGTATGGGTACATGAGTAAGGGTACATGGGTATGGGTACATGAGTATGGGTACATGAGTATGGGTACATGAGTATGGGTATAGGTACATGGGTATGTGTACATGAGTATGGGTACATGAGTATGGGTACATGAGTATGGGTATAGGTACATGGGTATGTGTACATGAGTATGGGTACATAGGTATGGGTACATGGGTATGGGTACATGAGTATGGGTACATGAGTATGGGTATAGGTACATGGGTATGTGTACATGAGTATGGGTACATAAGTATGGGTACATGGGTATGGGTACATGAGTATGGGTACATGAGTATGGGTACATGAGTATAGGTACATGGGTTTGTGTACATGAGTACATGGTTATGAAATACAAATAAATGAACTATCGAGTGTTTTTCTGAGACTTAAATTAAGGTGTACGAACGTAACGACGGAATGACCCTATGGCAGATTATAATTTTTTCTATTACGCAATTAGTTCTAGGCACAAACAGTTATTAAAAAATGCAGACAGTCAAGAGTTAATAAATTAATTGAAAAATTGGGTACATTTTTAAAAATGTATAAAAATATATATATAATAATTTACTATTCCTTAAAACTATTATTGTTCTGATTAACGCAGTCGTCCAACCGAATTAACTGATCGACTATTTAGCACTTTTTAGCACTCTTCAGACTCATATATCGGTACTATATAGAGCAGAAAAATAATTGTAAGGAACAGTAATATCAGCCAGCACCAACTAAAAAACAGCTAAAAACAGAGAGTGGATTTGGACGATCATTAGGTTTTATCCAGTCTCCGCTTTTAGCAACAGACGTCGCTAGCTGTTATTACTGTTTCGGACAATTATTTTTCTGCTCCATATATCATATGGAAAAGATTTGATTTTCATAGTTGTCCTACCGATATGTGGCTCTAAAGAGTACTAAGAAGCACGAAATCAATCAGTCACTTTGGTTGGACGACTGCGTTAATCAAAACAAAAGTATTTTTAAGGAATAGTAAATTACTACATAGTTAAGAGTTAGTTTATTAAAAATGTTGTTAGTATACTGAAAATCAGGCAAACAAATACAAATACAATCTTACCCTGTCATAGCCACAACTGTATTCCCTAAATACATATAATACATTAATTTACAAAAATACAAAACTAAGTCATCTAATATTTAAATGAAAATTTACCATTCTTAATATGTTTAATGTTGAATACTTACATGCTATCTTGTTGATCATTTCCGCCCTCTTCAGCTACCAGTAATTCATACTCTTCAGCTGCATACCTATCCCAATCGGACATCTAAAAAATAAATTGGAAATCAGTTCATTTTAACACGTTCGTTCAGTGATCATGACGCACCGGTGCGTCATCGCGTTATTTCTATAGCTAACATGACGCACCGGTGCGTAATCGCGTTATTTTAGGGGTTAACATGACGCACCATCATCGCGTTATTTTTTAAAAATTTTCGAGGCGATTTAAAGATATTTTCAGCCGTCTAGAAAGGGTTTTTTTAATTACATACCTCTTGACCATCTATATCTGTGTCCCTCTGTGCGGCAAATGGATCCCTTTGTTCATGGTCCAAATATTTTTCTAAATTAAAGAATGTGTCATAGAAAATTGGGGTCATCTTACATTTTTTCAAATCACTGAGCGATACTTTGCCTGGAATTTTTGGTTTTACCATGTCCAACATTTGGCAAAGGCAGTCCTAAAACGAACAAAAAAAATCCAGCTAGTTTTGTACACTATTTTTTCTACAAAAAGTTTTTTTTTTATTTTTTTTTTATCTTTTTTCAAAAATTTTTTACTTTTTTTTTGTAAAAAGGATCTTTTTAAAAAAAAGTTACTTACTTGGAAGGGTAACGTTTCGATTCCTATAGCATCCATGCGATGCATTTGTTCATCATAGAAATATTCTAGTTCGTACATCGACAAGTAACCGTCGCCATCTAGATCCATACAACGGAACCAGTATTCGATGGCGGTCGGGTGCAGTTTGTCTTCTTCGCTGAGCAGGAACCACACGAAGTCGGTGTACGACATTTTTTCTTCGTGCTGTCGTTTTGAGCCTCTCGTCACACAACCGCTGAAGATGCGGTCGATTATACGGGTAGATAGAGCTAAAATTAGAGATCAAATAGAATTAGAGCTCGGCGAAAGTCAGCTAAAACCATTAGTGTTCAACTGACAACGTCAACTTTTAACGTCAATGTCAACTGTCGATGTCAAGTTGACATTGTCAACTGGCGACGTTAAGTTGACATTGTCAACATCAAGTTGGCATTGTTAATGTCAAGTTCAAACAATTGGAGTGTTCAACTGTCAACGTCAACTTTTAAAGTCAATGTCAACTGTCGATATCAAGTTGACATTGTTAACGACAAGTTGACATTGTCAACGTCAAGTAGACATTGTCAACGTCAAGTTTACATTGTCAACTGGCGACGCCAAGTTGACATTGTCAACGTCAAGTTGACATTGTTAACGACAAGTTGACATTGTCAACGTCAAGTAGACATTGTCAACGTCAAGTAGACATTGTCAACGTCAAGTTTAAATTGGCATTCTCAACCATGAATGTCAACTGTCAACGTCATCTGTCAAATCTCAGCTGTTTCCTAGCTGCCAAAGTAAGCGTTAAGGTCTACTTTTAACGCTTATAAGCGTCAAGGCATCCTTAGGCTAAATGTCACTGACGCTTATCAGCATTCTATACCCATTGAGTCTTTAAGGGAGCTAGTACTGCCGGGTTTGTAGTTGAGTAAACATCGCTAGAACTAAAGGTGCGTTAAATTCAAAAATTCACGCGGTTCAAAGTTTTTACTGGTTATTAAAATCAACAAAATCAAATGAGACTAGTAAAATTTAATAGATAAAATTAATTTCAATTAATTTTTCTTTCAATAAATGTCTGATAATGGTGCGGCCAGAAAAAAACTCCGATAAAGCTATAAAGAAGAAACAAAAGGAAATGGTCAAAAAATACAGCAGTGAACATTTTTTATTTTTTCTTTCGAGTTTTTGTGGCCAAGTAATTTTAAAAAAGTGTTGGCTCCCGAGAAAACCTACAAAAAATATGATATACGCAAAAAAAAAGTAAAAAAAATCTTACCGTGGTCATTATGTCTAGTCAAATCCTGTTTGTCAATGAACAGGTCATGATCTCTATCCAACTCCCAGAATTTACAATAAATAACGTAAAAATGCTCGTAACTAAAATATTGAGTGATCTGGTTGATATCCTCTTCGTCCTCCAAAAGCTGAATGATATTCAAAAGGTTGGCGCGTCGCAATTCGGCGATGCTGATTTTCGCGGACCAAGACCGATTTACGCAGTAAAAAATCCGCGCGATAACCGTGTGGACATATCTGGAGTGAAACTCTGTGGCCTCTTTGAGGAAGGTTAGACCTGGATGTGTTTCCACCACGTCCTGGACTAAGGGGATGAAGTCTTCGGGGGCTAACCAGTTGCGACGCCCTCTGGTGAGGATGTAAATAAATCTGGAGGCCGCGTCGTGACAGCTAGTTGACATACTGAAAGAAGACAAACATTGCTGCCAACAAAATAATACTGTAGGTCTAGGTCCATTAAAACATTTTTTTAATAATTAAAACATTCATAAAAAAAATTTTTTTCATTTAGTCTTTAGGGGAGGGCAAGAAAACTGTACAGTAAAGTCATCTTTGGAGAGGTATAAAATCTCTTGTACATGTGTAGTTGTCTACTTCTAAAAACAGATACCGCACAAATAAACATTAGATATTTTGTCCAACTAGTGTTCAGAATTGACTCTTGGTACTGATGAGCATCAGAAGCGCAAAACTACAGTCTACCAATATCACTACGATAGTTAGACAAAATAGATAGATGGAGTGTTTATTATAAATACTCCATCTACTATTCTACTATATATCTGGCATCTACTATAATATAGTAGGTGCCAGAAATATAATAGAATGTTTATATTTGAAACTGATTAATGTGAGACAGGGGCGTAATCAAATTTTATTATATTAAGTAACCTTGACATGCACCAGAAAAAATGTTCGCTGCTAAAAAAAATCTGTTATATTTGTGGCGTCTACTATAACTAATATTTACCTTGCCCAAAAGGTCATATATTGGTCCATAGTACAACTTCCCTTGTCCGCACAAGCAGCAAGATACAGGGGCGTTTTCCAGTACAAAGGCAAATTACAGGCCGTTGCGACTGGTCCGAAGTGCTCCCGACTGGCTCGTTCCCCAATTTTCCCGAAGGCGGCGGCCACTTTGACCCTGACCGTCTCCATGTGTCCCGGCGTCCCCGGTTTTCCCGTGGGAAAGTGAAATCTTGGGATGTTTACGTTACGGTGGGCCCGTACGTGCCTTTGTAACGTCGTGTGCTGAAGGGCGGGTTGTTTTGGTAATGGCTAGAAAAAAAAATAGAAAAATTGATTACACAAAAAAATCTTTTTAATGATTTTTATAGTATTTTCCATGTTGATAAATATGTTTAAAGCAAAGCACAACTCTTAGTAGTTTTTAACAAAAATACATTTAAATATTGTAAAATATATTTTTTAAGTTTTTTTTTAAATACGTATAGTAAAATTATTAGAATACATTTAAGCCTTTATTAAGGCTTAAATTAAAAAAGGATTTGTGTTCTTTCATGCTGTATGAGAAAAAACTTCTTTAGATATCCTTAATTATTGACAAATTTGTTTAAAATATACACTATCAAAAATGAAAGATAACTTTTATTATATTATCAATAACTAACGTTATAAAGTTAAAATGTTCGTATAATTACCTATCCAACACAGCCGCTTCTAACTAACTAATGCCAATTTTGGTTTTAATTTTATGTATTTAATTCTTATCTCAAGAGTATTTTTTCGCACTGACGATATTTGTTTGATAATGAATTTATCAATTAATATTTTGCCTCTTCAGCAGTAGGAGAGATTATTTAATAATACTCGATTAATCTTTTTCAAATTATCATATTTCTTAGGTTTTATTAAATAAATAAATTGGATATTAAAAGTTGTAATAAATAATTATATATGCGTCGTTATCTTAAAAAACAGCTAACTCTTCAAAATAAAACAAAATTCGTTGCAATTGAGCAAACGGTTCAAAAGTTATCGGAAATGAAATATGGGCAAAATTTTAGCCTACAATTTTTAGTTGCGCCACATTTTTTAAAGTTGTATTTCAATCTACTAATGCTAATTCTATTTTACTGTTCACGTGTGAATATTTAAAAAAAATAATCAATATTAAAAAATTACTAATTTTATGGTATGTATTTGTACAGGAGAATCAATTTTAAGCACATATTCATAATAAGTCGTAATGTTTTAGCGGCATCATTCTTATTTTTAGATGGCATGTTCTTATCTGAACTATTATTACCACTCCTTTTCATTTGCATGATTTGCTTTACTCTGATTTTTTCATACGCAATTAAGTTTTGCATTTTAATTGTCTAAGAAAAAAAAAGTTAAAATTTTCTAGTTTAAGATTTCTTTAATATAGTCCGTATGGCCATTTTGTTTTAATTATTAATTGCAAAACAATATACTTATTTATTATGTCCCTAAAGTTCTGGTTTGGTTTGGAGAATTTCGCGAATGGTGTGAAAAGTCAACTCATCAAAATTTTGAATAATTAATATTGAATATTCTGCAAATAAGAAATGTGTGGACAGTGGTTTTTACCATTTTAATATATGTCAAATGACTGAAAAATACAAAAACGTTCGTTATTTTTTGGACATTTTATTAAGGACAATAATTATAATTAGTTTACTTCAGGATCCTTGCATACTAAAATAATATTTTTTCTATTTTGCGACTCTTATAAGGTCATAATCACACGCATTTTGCGTGTTCTTATAGGCTTATAAGAGGTCTGTACTTTTTGTTCTTTTGGGTTGGCAACAGACCTGGCCTATCGCTTGACGTTTTCCGTGCAAATGTCAATTTCGCTTTAAAGTTGAATTTTCTACAAAATTTTGTGTTTAGGTTATTTTTACCGTTAAAATTGTGGCTTGGTAAATTGCAGTAAAAAAGAGAAGAGATTACTATAAAATATATCAAAATATCATTTGTTCTTAGAATTTTAAACATGGTGTAAACTGTAATGCTAATCCAAAACAAAAATCCCTAAATCAGTCATCAATTTAAATGTAAGTTTTTTAAAATTTTAGAGCAAAATAGAAAAAATTGTAAAAAGCACTCGTTTCATAACAAACTAGTACTTTAGAAAACTCGCCGCAAGCGGCTCGTTTTCGAAACTTGTACTCGTGCGCTAAAAACGTATGTTATGAAACTAGTACTTTAATATACTATTATAGAACTGTATACATTCTGTAAGGATATTTAAATGAACTTCGGTCACCCATAAAATATTGTACCACAGGAGTACAAACCTAAAACTAGTTATTTTCTTAGTACATAAATAATTAATTATCAATTAATAAATTTTGATTGCTATGGTACAATGTTAGTAAGTTTCTTATAATTTCTATGTCAGTAAAACATTATTGTTTAAATATATATGATCAGTTAAGAGATATAGAAAGCGAAATGTATGGTATTTGTATTTTTTGTCGTTTGCCCATTATTGTATTCAAATGGTGTATGCTTAAATAATACGGCTCGCGAAGAAATATATGTCGCATACCACATAAAGAAACTTCAAACGCATTTTAATTGATATTACCTTCGATATATTGGTAATATTGACCTAAGGTTAAAGAGGAAATTACTTTTTCTACTTTGCGACTCTTATAATCTCATAATCAAATTTTGCGTGTTCTTATAGGCTTATAATTTTTTCTTTTGGGTTGGCAATACAGAACAAAACACAATCGCTTGACGTTTTCCGTGCAACACCGCTTTTAAATTTAGTTTTCTACGAAGTTGTGCTGTAAGTTATTTTTTACCGTGTTATAATTGTGGCTTGGTTACTTACAGTGAAGAAGAGAAGAGCTGACTAACAGATATCAAAATATCGTTTTTTCTATGAATTTCAAACATAGCGAAAAGTGTAATGCCAACCCAAAACAAAAATCCCTAAATCGGTCATCAATTTAAAAGTTTTTTTAATTTTAGAACAAAATAGAAAAAATAGTATAAAGTATAGTATAAACACGTTTTTAGCGCACTAGTACTTTAGAAAACTCGCCGCAAGCACCACTCCAATCAGGGCAAGAAACCGTGTTGTCTAGTGTTATTAAAGGATGTTTTATTGGCCATAGTAGTTTTACCGTCTGTTTCTCTCCACAGGAATGGTTCTTACATTAATCTATGATGTACAACACCATTACAGCTACCACCACCCACTGTTTTATCTTTTTGTGCATGATATGGTGTCATAAGTATTTTATAACCAATAATATACTGGATTAAAGGTTGACTTGCCCAAACATTAACACTGAGAATTAAGATTAAAATAAGGTATTTGAAATGTCTCAAAAATGTAAATAAAAATATTTAAATTTTATATTGTGTGGGATTATTTAAACATTTTTTATATAAAAATAAAATAGGGATTTAGAAAATACCTCGTAACGAAAACGCTAAAAGGGGATTACACCAAGGCCAGGGGGGCTTAGCCCCCTCGCCCCCCCTAGTTTCGGCCCTGTTTATTCTTCAAAAGAACTCCCTCTGAAACGCTCAAATCTTCATGGTTTAAATGAATAAAATATAATTTTCCATTTCCTCTTATAAAGACAACTTTATCTTCAAATAAATTAAGATTTAATGGAGACGTTTAATCAAAATTTAATTATTAGATTTATTATAATCGATCAAAGTCAAGGTAATGTATTTATTTTGTTTCGCTTCATTTGATTTGTATCATAGTGGGTCGTTCCTTTTTAATATCAGATGTCACTTAAACTGAGTGGGTGGTATTTTGTTACAAAAAAAACACAATTGTATTCAAGTGCAAATTTGGCAATATTAGACCTGATATTATTTCTGTAAACCCATACGAGTCCCGGTAAAATAATGTGGCACAGAATTTTTAAAAGAATTTTTGAGTTTGGACTTTTGAGTTGGAGTTTTCGTAAGATTTTTTTATAATTATTTATTAACCTGGTGTCATCTGCAAAACGCATTTTATTTGTATCGATGCCAGTTTTCTGCAGGTCATTTATGTATATCAGGAATAAGAGAGGGCCAAGAACTGACCCCTGAGGCGAACTGACCCCTGAGGCACACCCTACTTGTGACATACCTCATATCGGATTTACTGTTCTCAACATACATATAGATTATCCAGAAGGTAAGAATTCAATAACTAACAGCCTAACGAATCAAAACTTAAATGTTTTAGTTTTTCCAATAGTCTAAGGTGGGATACACAGAAAGTCCAAACGCCTTCCGTGAGTCGTCATTTATAGATTTGGTAGCCATTTATATATTTTTGAGACAAAGGCATTGTTAAAAAAAAATCATTGTTAATAAAACTAAGTTTAAAATAAGTATTTTAGAAATATGTATCAATCTAACCAAAACTAATCTCAGTAGGTTCATCTGTGTTTTTTATATTATTGTATACACCCACCAGATTATTACTTTTATTGATATTGATGTGTGTGGGTCGTGGAACACCTCACACATGCATTAAGGTTTGTTTTTGATGTTAATAGTAGACATAATCATATTTGTTAATTAATAAACTTTATTGAATTAAGTTAATACTATTAACTGTTGTTAAAAAGTTTCACTGATTCAGTTGGTGTGCATTCTTAGAAAAAATATTCGCAATCACGTCTGGAGAATGGACCATTTTCCATTTTTTTTATTCTACTATAGTTCAACGAATCCTTAACTAACGTTTCTGCAACATTTTCTTTGAAAAAAATATAAATTTCACACCGAAAAAAAGCGCTATACATACACTAAAACATTAAAAAATAGACATGATGTAGTTATAAAAAACAATCGAAACATGGGTAAAAATACATTTTTCATCACTGCATAAATTAGACTTAATATACTAAGAGAAACAGGCATGAATAGTATGACTATTTTTAAAATCGATAGTTTAGACTCTAGAAAGGAACAAACATACGTTAAATCTTTTTTTTGCGTTGCTCTAGACGGGTAAAAAACAGTTATTGTTATTTTTAAGATGACTGATTCCATCTCAACATTAATTAAAGCTTGAAAACCTGTGGTTACGTCACTGTTTTTATGGTCCAGTAAATAAAAAAATAGGCACGGCTATGCTTAAATTAAAAAATAACAAATGACAGACAGCTGTCATAAGTTCATCATGGCATACCATGATTATGCAAGGAAATTACACAATGGTATTTATAAAAGAACCTTGTGTAGGTGTACGAGGTATTGAATAACCTTTAGAATACGTATAGAATTACACACTTAAATAAAAAATATACTCATTGAATAAATCTTGCTCTTACAAACTGTTGATATAGTTTATTCTACTTGAATGAAATTTTAAAACGCACGTACCTAGTACTACCTACATTTAAATTTTTAAATAAATTAAATATTATTGCTGGCGTATTTTAATTAGTTTTGCGTTTAATTTTATATAATATATAATTTTTATATAATATGTTTTTACTCAACAAACTAATAACTCTTCTCTCTAGAATAGGCATTTCATTTGTAAAAACTATCAAAAACGTAGCCAACATATACATTTGTCTGTCTTACTCGCACAGCTTTGTTCTAACAGAGACAACAATAACAGTTACTGGTAATTGTTATTGTTCAGGCCTGAATATACCTACTATTTGTTTACAAACAAACCGAGATGTTGACCATACTTTATATTAACGGTATGCGTATTCTAGAGAGAAGAGTTGTTAGTTCGTTGTTTATACTACAAGCAAGAGCGGGTTTTTTTTGAAACAGGGGAGGTCAAGATCAAAAATTTCGCCCTAGTGCCCTCAAGTCACAAGTTGATGACAAAACAAAGCTCCTCAATTTAGACTAAATATAAAAAATCATTACCCTTCGGTAACGGTTTAGATGAAAGGGCCGTTCCTCAGCAATATGAACATTGATTTGTAAACTCTAGTTCAGTTTTCATTAGTGGTGGCACCACTGATCTGGTGACCCTAGGTATTAGAGGAGACATTGGAGACATTGAAAAAAAATCAAACCCTACTTGATTCTTTATAAAAATTATTACCCCTATACAAAGGCTTGGTAGACATAATTTAAACAAAAAGTGACAATTTAATTTTAAAGCCCAGTAAACTGCATAAAACGGGTGCTTTTAAATCACTGAATATATTTTAATAAATTGCAAGTATGAAATAAGTTATTTAAAGCAAACATAATTTTGAAAGGTCTTCTTCAGCAGATAGGTATGCATAAAATAACAATTCTACCGAAATTCTTAACTTATTCAGTAAAACAAAGAATACAATTTTGACTATAAAATAAGTTTCAAAGTTATAAAATTGCTTAACATCTAATTGGACCATTTTTCATAGCCACTGCAGTTCTGTACAATATGAATGGAAAGTAAGGGAGAAAATATGTAAAAAAATAACTTGTTCGGATCCAGGAGGGTGGAGGGGACCCTGAGATTTTGCATTGGGGAGTCTGGAAGTGGGTCCTACATTTTAAATTGCCCCCCCCCCCCCGAAATGGTAACCGATTTAGAAAAATTTGTCATTTACGTGATCCAGACACTCTATAGCCAGTTGAAGCGCAAAAGGGTTAGAAAGTTAGTTTTTTACCCTGTCTGGGTACACTTTTATTTCTATAAATTCCTTTAGTTATATAATTAAAAAAATATATACCGACAGTTTTCTAACTGTTTGGATGTAAACTGTTATTAACATTGGAAAATATAGAAAAGTTCTCTACTAAAATACTACGAAGAGAATAAAAATAATTTACCAAACGAAATGTTCCTGTTTACATTGTACGAACGATGTCATAAATATTTTACAACTGTTCTAAATTAAATTGAAATTTCAAACTATTGAGGAAATTCAATAACATTTTATTTTAAAAATAGAGATATAAAGTCGCATTTGTCTTCATTTATTCTAAACACACCACTCATAATTTATGTGACATATTTTAAAACAGAATAAATTTTTCTAGAAGGCTTCTATTCATCTTTACAAATATTTTCAAATTATGTATTTGGATAGGTATGAAGTTTTTATCGTCGTAGTTGTAACGGAAATAAGTCATTTAGAAGGGATGACGATAGTGCTTAGTGTCATCACGTCTGACAAGGAGGGTGGCTTTGATGTAATTTGACCTTATAATAGTTGTTCTATTTAATTTAATGGATATACCCATTCATAGTGTCCAGCTAGATTTCAAAATAAAATTCCAGGTTTTCCAGAGCTCTGCATAGAAAGAACGAATTCCTTGAACCAAGGACACGTGTCTTTGGATATGTTCAAAGCCATATTCTCTTGTTTCAAGGCTGGTATTTTCTTGAACCAAAGTCAATGCCAGCCTTGAAACAAGAGAATATAGCTTTGAACATATACAAAGACACGTGTCCTTGGTTCAAGGAATCTGTTTTTTCTATGTGGGAAGTTATTAAAGAAATTTTTAGAAAAATATATGCACAAGATTTGCTTATAAAACTAAGTATTCGGGTAAAATTTTAACAGTTTTCGCAAGTGCGATAGACGTTTCAAACATAGATACACTATTCTGCCCTGTTAAGCAAAAAAGAAATTTAATATTTTATTTGACAAGTTGGGTAGTACTTTATATCTGATTGTAATATTTTTATAAATAAATACGTATTTTAATTTAAAGCAAAGATAATAGTTATTTATGGTACTAGTGGGTAAAGTAATATTGCCCATGAGGCGTCAGCCAAGCAGGTTAATTTTCGAGAGGGCAATATCGGTTTACCCATGAGTGCCATACAAGGTTTTATCCAATAAATAGCTTAGGAATTTATATTTTTATTAAAAATTTTAATGACATTTACAAGAAAATAATTTGACAAGTGACAGTTGAGTGGGTAAAATAAATAATTATCCACTCAATAAAGTAAAATCCACGCGGGGGTTATTATTGAGTTTATCTGTTTAAAATAAAGCTGGTAATTGTCTTATTATCTGTATGTAGTGGATAAAAATCAATTATTTAGTTTATAAATTCAAATAAAAAAAATCGTAAGCTTGTATGTCCAAACCTGAAATTTTTCTGGAAAGGTGGAACTGTAGAAATATTTACAAGTTTTTCTTTACTTTTTCAATAATAAGAAGCAAATGACACCTGCCCCCAACCCATTATCAACGACGCGTCGTTGATAATGGGCGTCGCGAAGCTCATAAAGAGGATTGTCTTAGTCTTTCATATTTAATGCTACTTAGTTATTTTGTAATACATATTATATTTTTAAACATAGCCATCCAAAAACAAATTTAAATCAAAACATTAACTTCCTTAATATCAAGTTACATATATTTTTAGAATATCTATATATTCTTTATAATGAGAACAATTAAAACCGACGTTTAGCCTTAATATAAGTCGAACAGCACAACAATATTTAGCATATTATGCTAAAAAGGTTAGAGGCGTAACATCGGGGGACATGGGGGACACAGTCGAGATATTACGTCTCTTTCGCAGCAAAATTGCAGCCATACTGGCTGCGAAAGAGCGGTAAGAGATACTTTATTCCAATCACAAATATATTATTATTATTTTTGACTTACCTGAGGTTTAGCTAGTTGTGCAGGAGGTGCCCTAGACCTCTTATCCAACAGCAAATCACTTGGACACCTTTCAAAAATCAAAACCCTCTCAGCCACTGACCCCCTGGTTAAAAATGGCCGGATGGGGTTCGCTATGGTTTGTCGAAGGTGCTGTCTTTGGCTGGACGTCAGTTCCGGATGCGGGACACTTTGTTCAGGCCGTCTCGCAGTACTACGCAACCCCCATTTTGTTGTCACTTCCTTTTCCGCCGCTACGACGGGTTCTTTGGGTTTTGGTATCGATGCTTGGGCATCTTCGTTTACTATTACGCCGTTTTTAAGGGCGTTTATTAGTCTTGTCTCTTCTAGAGTAACCTGCAACAAAATATTCATATATAGATTGGGTTGGTCTAAAAAAATCAAACAATTTTTAAAAAATTACTAATTTCATGATGGAAAAATGTAAATTATACTTTTAAACTAATTTTAATTGACATAAATAAAAATTTACAAAAAAAACTTAAAAAATCGCATTTTTTAGCACAAAAAATTTAAAAATCAAAACCTTAAAAAACGGCTAATCCTACACTGCCTTCATAAGCTGAAAGGTCCTATCTGTGTATGTTAAACCTATGTAGATAGGACCTTTCACTTAGAACGGCAGTACAGTATTAGAACAAGTGTAGCTTTTTTTATGTATTTTGACCCGAGGAATCATATTCCAAAAATAAAATTACAAAAAAGTTACACAGAAAAAAGTTTGGGACAAAAAACTAATAAGGCCCCCCCAGTTTGGATATAAAAAAGTTTGGGGAAAAAAAGTGACATCACCCCCCGATTTTGCAAGATCCTGTTTAAAATTACCAAATAAAAATTATATAAAATGATAACTTTTATCAATGTTAAAGCATGTGCAAAAATTTGTTACTGTGGTTTATAGGGTTCCAAAAATATTAAATAAAAACTACTTTTCAGATGTACCCTTAGGAGGGTCGTAGGTCCCTTAGGGCTCATTTACGGACCAACCTTTATAGAAACTTTTTTTCATATTTTTAGACCTAGCATCGCCCCTTAAAATTTTATATTATTTCTGTATAGTGCGGAGTAAGGTTATTGGGGAGTAGGGATGTTACGGAGTAGGGTTATTATCAAAGAACTTTTACCTCAAGAAGGAACATGGTGAAATCTACCGTATGCTTTGTTTGAAGCGTGAACCAACTACGGTGAGGGGCTGGTGGGGAGTGAGTATTGTTTACACTTAGTACGCGTAAAGAGA
Source organism: Brachypterus glaber (assembly GCA_958510825.1). Taxonomy (NCBI): domain Eukaryota; kingdom Metazoa; phylum Arthropoda; class Insecta; order Coleoptera; family Kateretidae; genus Brachypterus; species Brachypterus glaber. The sequence continues at coordinate 1,158,413 of OY294052.1, read as the reverse complement.
GAGAAAGAGTGTGTAAGCTCACAGTTTAATGTCATAAAATGACTGACAGGGGTACAGTGTTGCCGATTGGAAACATATACTTTGGATATTTTATTGTAAATTTTAAGAAACATTAGTTCTGTATGAGTTTTATATGAACTAGTAGTTTAATTTTAATAGATTTAAATATACTATATTATTAAACATAATTATAGTATACACAATAAAGTGTTTTACATTTTTAATTTAAGTATAACGATTTGAATTCATGATAAGGTGGAAACTACGCAACATCGCTACTAGGTAGCCTGAAAGTCGACTAGCGACATCTACATTTTACACCACACAGCTGTATCGCGTTTCTGTTAGTAAATAAACAAACAAAAAGATGACACCTTCATAAACATTGGTCTAAAATAACTTCTTCAGGTAAAAGTTCTTTGGTTATTATAGATTAGGGATGTTATGGAGTAGTGCATGGGTGTTAATCTGCCTATGAAATATATTGATCTACATCTACAACCTTCGAAGTTGGGAAATGGATAAAAATTTGTAGACTTGTGCAACCATAACTAGGTACTACAAAATTACCTCGTCTATAATGGTAGAAACGGGTTTATCTCCAGATTGAGTATTAAACTTAGTATCCTGCTGAATAACACTCGGTACTACCGTCCCATTGCTAGGCGTTCGTACTTCGTGCGATTTTTTCACAGCCTCCTTTTTGATAACTCTGTTCTTCAAAGGCCACGTTTGCATACCTCCTACCTCCCCTGGAAGGGTAACCTCGATAGTTTCCGTTAACTTGGGTTTGGGAGATATGGCAGGTTTTTGACCGATTGCAGGTTTAATTTTTGTTTGTTGTGGTAATTGTTGTTGTTGTTGAAGGTTATTGTTGTGAACGTGATGTTGTTGTTGTAGTGGAGACTGCAACAAGATTAATTTTGTTAGTATTTAGTTTGGTTAGATTTTCTAGTTTATTAGATATGATCATTTTAATGTCCCTTAAAAATACATAGTAGGTATAATAAGTTTGGATTAAAAACTTAATTAGTTTTTAAAGAGTGATGCGTTTTAAAAAGTAAAATTTAGTAAAAAGTAGTTCTAGTGGTTGTGATTACGATTTTAGTTGGTTATTTTATTAAAGTAACAAGGTCAAAAAGTGGTACCCTCTACCGCAGGCGACTACTAAAAATCGAACAATTTTTGTTTTCATCCGGATTTGTACATATGTTTAGTTATGACATATATTATTATATTATATAAACTTATACATTAAATAAACACAAAGACACATAAAGACACAAAGTTTATATATGAAAGAAAAATTATCTAGTTAAAGTTATTGGCTTGGGTAGAGAAACTTTAATCCTAGCACACATGTTTATTGCACTGCGACATTTCTCTGGAACCTTGACAGAACAACATAAAACTGCATTTTATTTTCAAAGATAACTTAAAGTGAAGTTGAATTTAAAAGGTCGATATGTTCAAAGATAAAAGTTTTATTTGTAGTTTTAAATGTTTTTGTTTTAAACTTAAAGCAAGTGTTGAAGTTTTAAATCTAGAAAGTTTTGAACGCGTAGTACTTACTGTAAAAACAGATTAAAATACGATACACCAGTCATAAATACTAATTAAATGATTTATGTTTTGCAATAACCGTCTAATCTACATTGTGAGATGAGAGTAAATAGTTGAATTTTATCCCTTACAAGTTATAGCTTTTAGATAATTTAGAGCTAAATCACATCACATGAAATATGAATTGGATCACTGAAATTCCTCTTCCAGAAGAGGTCTTCGATACTCTCGTTCACAATAATATTAAATAAATGCTCCCATCTTTATTAGATCTTTATTTTATCAAAATATTATTAAAGATAAACAAGAAACAGATAAGAAATCTGCTGCTACAGACAAGAAAACCCTAATTCATAATATTTTTTATTGATAATATTAATAAAAAAAATCTAACAATTTTAATCTCTCTTATTTAGAGTACCTACAATTAAATTATTATCAAAAATATTAAAAAAAACTCGAACTTGTAAAACCTATTATTATTATCAAGAATTTCTTAAAATGAAATGCAATGTGTCACATAATTATGACATTCCATTAGTCAAATTCTTAGTTTAGTGTTATTCAGGGTAAAAACGTCGATAGAATGTTAAATTAAAGGGAGATTATTGTGGCAAACCCTGTGGACATACGAAGAACAAGAAAAATCAATTATTGTTTGTGAAATGGCCTATTTTCTCGACCAGATTGCTTTATAGTTTATAATTTCTTTCTCATTGGCTTAGTAGCTACAAGGGGCCTTTTGTATAGTATAGGGTTGCCACTTATCTAGGAAAGTCCTATTTGTGGACCTGCATGTCCTTTCTAGAACTATTCTAAATTATTTATCAAATCAATACTGTTCCCTATATGTACATTAAAAAATTCGATAATGCGACATTTTTAACGAAATTTTCTGAGGCATGGGAATAGGTTGTACTAAGCCTAAAGAACCTATTCCCATGCCTAACAAAATTTCGTTAAAAATGTCGCTTGGTTCCTTTCCGATAAGCGGTATCCAAATAATCAAAAAAGATTTTTACAAATAAAAATAATGATGATTCGATTTTTGCGAGAAATAAGCCCATATATGCAACTCCAGCATCAATGAGCTAGTCTCAACCCCACTCCCCCCCCCACCCAATCTTCATTCAGACTAAGCCCTATTCTTCAGACAAATATGCACTAAGTTTGAGTTTATTAATTTAAAACTTAATCCTGGGTGAATTTTGTGAAATGCGTTGGAATTTTGAAAATCTGGTAACCCTACTGAGGACTACAGGGAGAAGTATTAAGCATTATAGCCAACTTGATTAAATAAAGTACCTACTACGGCTGATGCCGTCACATTCCTTATTAAAATTAATGGCCTAAAATTATAAGCGAACATGCAAAACACCACTTTTCATGTTAAGAAACGAGATTTTATAAAATCGACGAGGCTCAGTAGCGTACACGAACAATTTATCATATTTAAAGTTAATCACGTTTACGTAGGACTAATAGTTTTTAAGATAATCCGTAATAAACTAATTTTAGGGGCCCCTAAAATTGCAAGGCCTCTAAAGCGCTAAAATAATGTTCTTGTCCTAAAATTAGTGACGTAAGCCAACGTTTACTAGGAAGAAATTATTTCGAAGTAAAAATCTATGGTGACTGTAGTAAAATATCACTTTTTCTACGAGTAAAACATGTTATTTTTTTCTTCAAACTTAAAAAATTATCAAAAAATAGTTAAAATTTTAGTATTTTTGAAACCAAAAGCTTAACTTACCATCATAAAGTAAGAAACATAGCGTTAACACTTTTATTTTGTATTATTTTAGTTGAAATGATTCGAAACATTTTCTTGCTGTCAAAATAATAGCAATCAAAATTGCTGACCGATCAGTAGGTGTTGCCAGCACGATAAACAAAATACCAAACCGCAAATGTTTAAAATAATTTAATTAATAAACACTCTCAACGATTTCTGAAACTCACTGAATGGAGACACTAAAACTATCTAAACTTTTTGTTTCTGTATACACGGTGTTTGCAGTCTTTTGGCATAAAGGGGATGATTCTACATCACAAAACATGAAAAACCAGCATGGGAACATAGGTCCGGAAAGGATAAAACAGTTTATTTGTCAACTAAATATTTGGTTGGATATGGCCAATCAAACTATTTGTTTGTGACAAATAAATTTAGTTTCTGTCAAAAAAAAGCACTCGATGTGCACTGAAATGGTTTGCGTCGAGGTGTGTATACTATTTTTCCTACGACCTACACCTCCAAAAATCCAAAAAACGCAACATAATCATAAAATTAGTTTATCAGTTTTAGGTTATGTGTTTGACGTTTACTAATTTTTTGACATCAGATATGTAAAATCAGCTGATGGTCACTTCCCAACCCCTACCCTTTGTGACTACCAGTCCCGGTCTTCCTTAATCATTTCATCAATATGATACCTTTTTTGCTGAGAGTACACGTATTAATATCGGATATTTACGACCCACAATGTCGAAATTATTCATCAATCATCATTTAGGTTTTATACGCCAATATGTGGAAAAATTAGGTCACAAATTTCACTTTTTTTAGCTCCTGATTTATGTAGGTTAGTTTTTCAGCAGGGCACTTTCGAAATTCATGATGAAACAGCACTTGGCTTGATAGTGATTAATTTTTAGCAAAATTCCTGTAAAATTTTAATTAAAATTTAGTGAAAATATATTTTGCTGACCACCAATATAAAATTATTTTATAATTAATGTAACCTTTAACATTCAGAAAAATAAAATTAAAAAAATTAAATTAATGTTGTTTTAATATTTCTAATTAGTTATTAATTGTATCTAATTATATACAGTCTTGTTTAAATAATACTTTATGATTCATTGCTTATTTAAAGATGTCCTATTTTTGCTTGTTTTCTTCTAATTTCATTCCACATTTCGATACCCCCAAGCAACAAAGCCGTAACTCATATATTGTCATTTTTCACGACAACTAAATTTCTAAAATATATTTTTTTTGTTATTTAAGGGTGAAAAATGATTAAAGTGGAAAAGGAAGGCATGTGATACATCATTTCAAAGCTTATAAAATTCTCTATTAAACTCTATAAGTATTTATTGTTTATTTATTGTTTATTTCTGATAATATTCAAGTTTAGAATTTCTTACTTTAGTGTTTTTAGGTAAACTTTTAGTTAAAATGGCATGTGGAGAAATCTGAGTAGTACCACCATGTGTGTCTTTTTTCAAGGGATTTACTTATGAGAATAACTCAAAATAGGTCTAACTTGAGTTACGTCCTTGTTGCATGGGAGTGTCGATTTGTTTGTTATTGTTTTTTTTTTGTTTAGTGAATTTATGTAAAAGAGTTTTTTCCGTTATACTATAATTTATAGTAATATCTAATAAATAAAGAATAACTTTTTTTTCATGATTAAAAAGCAACGAACTAACAACTTTCTTCTCTAGAATACACATACCGTTAATATAAAGTATCGCCAACATCTCGGTTTGTTTGTACACAAATAGTAGGTATATTCAGGCCTGAACAATAACAATTACCAGTAACTGTTATTGTTGTCTCTGTTAGAACAAAGCTGTGCGGATAAGACAGACAAATGTATATGTTGGCTACGTTTTTGTCAGTTTTTACAAATGAAATGCCTATTTTAGAGAGAAGAGTTATTAGTTCGTTGTTAAAAAGAGTATTAAGCACACATAAACCAAGATTGTAGTTTTCAATTTCACCAAAAATATTTTTTTACTTTTACTAGGGTCCTTCAGTTGTAATTAGTATCATCAAAATGTACCCTTTATAAAGTCCAAACCTTGTGGGTTCCAATCCCTAAATTTTTATGTTCTCATATTTTACCATCCGAAATTACAGTTTGGTATGTGATTGTTAGATAAAACTGTATCAGTTAAAAAAATATATCAAAATTATTCAAGTTTTATTAATTATATTAGGATGGTCGACACAATCGAATGCCTTTGTTAGATCTTACTTTTTATTATTCTATAAATCCAGTGCAAAATCTAAAATCCTTTAAGTGTAGGGGTTGTTCAGAAATTACGTCGTCTAGTTTTGTACTATTTTTACTCTCCTTCATCGACACCCACGTAAAACTAACGGTGCATTATTATGCACCTAGTATGTAAATTCTGCCTCTGAGCTGAAGCTTTTTTGAGAAACTTTTTATTTTGTTTTTTTTTTCTTTAGTTGTCACTTGTATTTGTGACACGGTAAATTCGAGGTAGGTGGTGGATTTCATGTTTCTACCTCAATACAGTCGACGTCCATTTGCAAGACGCCCCCTTCCACCCTAAGTGGTGACGTAGCTCATTATCACCCGCTAGATAAGTGCCTTAATAGCACATTTTGTTCTAAGAATATTCTTAGAACGTTCGTAGAATATTCTTAGAATGTTCTTAGAATAATCTTAGAATATTCTTAGAACTGTTGTGCTGTCAGGGGTGTAATATAACAATTCCTTTCTTTAAAGAAGTAAATTAATTATATATGCCATCAATTAAAGTAATACGTTTTAAAAGCACAGAGATAAACAAATGCTTGGCTTTGGTCCAAAATTCGATTTTATTGGTTTGTTAAAACAGAACTGTTGATTTTAACGATTAAAATTTCAATTAACAAGAGCAATTCGCAAACTAGTTAAAAAGTTGTCTATTTTTTTCCGTCTCGCCAAAATTAAGCAGTCTATTTTTAGGTACTGTATTTTTTGTGGTCCTCAAAAAGTCCAAACCTATTTGCGAATCATCAGAACTGTGTAACCTAAAACCAACTTGGTTATTTAAATAAAACGTTAGATATATTCAAAGCCTTTGTGCCACCTGTTGATATGTTCCTTTTACATTAATTATTAAATAAAAAACATAATATATTATTAAGGATAATTTATTAAAAAATATATAATTCAATTATTAAAAACTTTCAATAAATAATGTTTTTCGCCATTAAACTTTTGAACCAAAGCTTAAGTATATGCTAACGACCTAAGATATAATTATAAAAGTATAATTAAATACAAATAAATATAAATTATTGTTGATTTTTGCTTTCTACTATTTAATCAATAGAAATAGAAAGTGATATGAAAATAATGTATCAGGGAGCTTTAGAAAATTACCGGCAATTAAGTTATAACCATATAAAGTGAGGATGTCTATTCCAAAAGTTGCTTTACACAATTTAAAAAAATGTTAGGAATGTCAATTAAGTGAAAAGCTCTTAATAATAATATTATATAAAATAAAAAAAGATTTCTTTTTGAACAGTAATAAAATTAATTTTTAAAAAGTATTTTTTAATTTGTATTTTATAATTTTTGGTGATCTGTAAGATGAACTGTGTAAGCGCTTTCGCCAAAATTTGAAATATAGTATACAAATTTAAATTAATTCAAATTTCGTTAAATGACCTTTGCAATGCATTTTATTAAAGTGACTTTTGATTTTGATCTCCTCAGGAATAACAATGTTGTTAATATTTCTTTTGTTCATTTATTCCCATAAGGAGCCTCAGTACATATAAATTATATACATACGTATATTATTATTCACATTATTTAAAAACATTACTGGTACTGGTAGGTACTTTTAATATTTTAGCTTGTATTTAAGTATTTACTTGTAAAAAGTAACCAGCTAACAGTTGCAAGCACCTTGTCAAAACATCGGCACTGGGCACTAATTTGAAACGTTATGAAAATGAAAGTTTTGTGATCACATGAATAGACAACTATTAATACACCTGCATAATTTATTAAAGTTTGAAAGTCTGTATCTCCAAAACGTTATATTCTAGCAAAAAAACTATATAAAATTTTTTATAGGGCTTAAAAACAGCTTTCATATGAAATATATTTTTTTGAAATCAGGTTATAAATAGGTGAGATATGCTAAAAATCGTTTTACTGCTTTAAACGCCAATATCTCGAAAACAATGCGTTTAGGAAAAAATAGTTTGCAACGTTTTTTTGATCAATTTAAAATTATCTATCATATAAGTGATAAATTAATAAAATACAATAATAATTGCCTTAGATACAACCAAAAAAACACTAAAAATAGGAGTTTTATCCCATTCTTACACCGTTTACCCCCAAAATCTAATCAGCTCTTCGAAAGACGATAAGAAACAATATGCAAAAAACCGCTTGTCGATGTCTTATTTAGAAATGGAGTTATCGAGTTTACAGGCCGACAGACGGACGGAAAGGACGAGAAATGTGAAAAAAACATGGTCAAAGATTTTGACTTTTCTGCGAAGATTTCAATACATCGGCACTTTAGTAGCACTAACATTTTTAACGTTTGTAACAAATGTACTTTAATTAGTTAAATTATGTTGTGTCCATATGGTTACACGGTGCTTTAGCGGGTTAATACAGATTTCGCGAGATAAATGACAATAAAAAGCTAGCAACCAGGCGCAGATCCAAGGGCGATCGCTTCCGCCCTTCCCAAATGGAAAATTTGACAAAATATTGTCTCTCAGGGTACGGTTTTGCAAGAAAACTCATAATAATATAATAATAATAATAAAATTACTTACTTGTATGGAATTCGTATATCCATCACCTCCATACCCAGTCTTTTTAGCTACAGTCGTTTTCTTAACAAATTGTCCACTATTGACCATTCCGTCGGTCTTGGTGGAACCCCTCTCGAACTTCTGCAGGGCATATTGGATGCTCGAAGGCATGGCTTTGTTGGTACCGCTTGTGGGAGAATTTACGACGCCGACGCCGGTGGTTCCCCGTGCGGCGGCCGCAACGCGCGCCGCCTTATCCTCGTGAACGAAATTTTTGACCAGCTTTTCCAGCCGGTTATTGTCCATGCTGGGCGCCTGCGCCAGCAGTTCCAGAGCCGGCTTGGCCGCAGGCTGCGGCTTCAACATCGAACTGAAACAAATTAATTATTGTAAACAATCTTTTAAAATAAGATGTTTAATTTTATAAAATACGCATAAGGATGGATAGGTTTCCTTTTAAACTATAGTTGTTTAATTTATTAAAAAGTGATGCTCTTATAACTTATTTTTTTTTTTTTTTTTAATATTAATTTATTTAACATACGTACTATTTTTTACAATAAAATTAATATAAATATACATATTAATTAAAAAAAAATAATTAACAATCAAGTTAAATAATAGTAACAAATAAGTAAAAAAAAAAGAAATAAATAAACTATTCAAGTATATGATTTTTGACTTTCTTGTTCGTACAATAATATGTAAGCATTCCCTGATACGATGGATGTTGGTGAAATTGAAGATACCCTAGAGTCGTTGTATTCGTGCCACGTATGATTATAGGGATGTTTACAATAGGCGGTGTAGTGTCCGCTATACGTGGTACCACTTATAACTTATTAATATTTGTAGCCGGGTTGGTAACACTAGCATGGGGGCCATGCCCCCCCCCAGCGGATATACAGGGTGTTCCGTGAGGAAAGGGAAATATTTAAAGAATATGCTGTATAGGTCAAAATAAGAAAAAAAGTTCCCATAAACATATGTCCACAAACGGCTCATAAGGAAGCTACGCCCCTTCAAATGGGATACCAAAAATTTAATTTTTAATTAATAACTTAGGAACCCTTTGTGTTGCATGTGATCTATTCTTAATAAGGCCTATTAGCCAATGGTATTTGCATGTAGTCACTTAAACCAGGGGCGTGCGACAAGAGGGGTCTAATCACTTTTTGGCCCCAAACTTTTTTCTGTTAAAGTTATTTGTGGGTTTATTATTGGAATAGTATTCTTTAGGTAAAAACACATTATAAAGGTACTCTTGCTAAAATACTTTAGGATTAACCGTTTTCGAGAAAAATACAATTAAAGGCAAAGTTACAAGTTTCAAGAACCAAAAATTAAACACTAAATTATTGAAAACCAAAATTTCAATGGTGTAGGTTAACTGTACACCACAAACTAAGAAAAAAAGTTTGTATACAGGTAATTCCAAAAATCAATGATAAAGGAGTTATGGTCTCCAAAATTTTTGAAGGGTGATGGTACCTTTAAAATCGATTTTTGAACCTACATGTATAAAACTTTTTTTCTTAGCTTTTGATGTAGAATCACACTGCAAAAATTAAAATTCTGGTTTTTAACATTTTAGTTTTAATTTTTGGTTCTAGAAAGGTGTAAGTTTGCCTTTAATTGTATTTTTTTCGAAAACAGTTAATCCTATGGTATTACAACAAGAGCAGCTTTTTTATGTGTTTTTACCTTGGTTATAATATTCTAAAAATAAACCCACAAAAAAGTTGAGCAGAAGAAGTTTTGGGCAAAAAAGTGATAAGACCCCCCATTACGGACGCCCCTGGTTAAAGTAACTACATGCAAATACCATTGGCTGATAGGCTTTATAAAGCATAGATCACGTGCTAAACCTCGATGCTTTAACACAAAGGGTTCCGAAGTTATTAATAAAAAATCGAAATTTTGGGACCCTTTGAAGGGGCGTAGCTCCCTTACGAGTCGTTTTTGGACATTTATTTATTAGAACTTTTTTCTTATTTTGACCTCTAGAATACATCCTTAAAATATTTCCCTTTCCTCACGGAACACCTTGTATTAGCATAGAAATACCTTCAAAATTATATTTTTGGCGAAAGCGCAATTTTTTTCCTTATGGATGGCCCCCCCTTAAGTGAAATAAATCCGCCCCTGTACACGATGATTAGAAAATTGATTAATGGAATATTTAAATATAATTGTTAGTATAGGTTAGTTTCAGTAATCCCTCTACGATATAAAATGTCAATCCAGGGTTTCATTTAATTAGTATTATCGAGGTAAAACCTTTAGCAAAATCCATTTATAGAGGTTATTTAAAAATTAGGTGACCCTAATTTCGCGTAATTCTTACTTATTTATGCAGAAAGAACTGCCTCTAAAAATTTGAATAAAGCTCAGTTGAAAAAAGTGTTTAATAATAAAATTTTAATTTGATTCGTTGCATTCATTGCAATAGTATGTAGGGGAAACTGTTGTACCTTGGACCTATTTGTACCTAGAACCTGCACTTAAATTTCAAATTTCCGGGTATAATTTCTCCAAATCGACAGTGGTAGTTCATTACCCATCCGATAGATGGTTATTTTCAGTTTATTCAAAAACATTGTCGGCAAGCGTGTGTGTGTTATTCCGCTAACTAATATTTTACATTGAAAAGTAAGTATTTTGGCTGCGACTTTTTTGATGGTAGTTGCCTTTACATGCTTTATATCCAGTATATTTATTTTTTTGTTGAAATACATGTTATTAAAGTATAAAATGTATGCGCTATGGAAAGTTTAACTCTAACCTAAAAAAAATATACGGATTGTTTTTGGTATCGCTACCTATAGTTGTACCTTGGACCTAATGAGTAAAATGTACCTTAAACGGGTCTGACGTATAACACTTGTACTTTCGGCAGGTTCGATCGATACTCCGTGGCATCTTTAGACAACTAAAAAAATATTTTAGTTGTAACTCGAGGTACAACTAAAATATTTTTTTTTTAGTTGTCTAAAGATGCCACGGAGTAAGCATGGTGAAAAGAGGGCTCCCCCTGACAAAGAAACTAAGAAGCGCAGTAGAGCTAATGTTAAATAATCAAGTTGTACATATATTTTAATTAAAATATCTGTGCCCGAGGTATAACCCCTGCGGGTCCTAGGTACAAAGCCCCTGTTGTACCTCGACCCTAAATACAATTTTTTTTTCAAGTGTGTTAAAAAATATAAAAAAGTAATTTAGGAAAATTTAAAAATATAACTTACAAGCCTAAAACACAGAAAAAAATAATAGGCTATATTTTAAAAAGTTAGTTCTATTTGCCTATTTTTTACATCGCAAAATGTAAAAATAGGGTCTAGGTACAACAGGTTCCCCTACATACTCCATTTAAAACTAAAAACTGATGTTTTGCATCATCAAGCTCAACTTTTTGTATTACCCCTTGTATACGATATTTTCTCGAACATACTAAAATACCTTCATATTTATTTTCAGTAAGTTTTACACATTTATATAAAAACTATTTGGCCATTTATCATCATATAAAAATAGTTCAGTTTGTATGAACTCTTAATTTTACTATGTACTTAAGAGTTAGCATTTTAATTGTAAATTTTATAATCTAAATATTAGATTTACCATTATAGATAATTATCACGTACATGTAACATTTTATCACAGGTAGTTCCTACATCCATAAAAAGAACGAACTAAATTTTAATGTAAATAAAGCGTGAGAACGAAAAAAGTCTGTTTTACACGCACAAATATACGCAACACTTCACACATCTGACATAACCTCAAATCTAAGTATTTTTATCAAAAATATACGCAACACTTCACACATCTGACATAACCTCAAATTTAACTATTTTTATCACACCGGACTGCGCCACTTTTCATTAGCTGACTTTCCGAACGATCGCACCGAGATTTTTCATTGTTTTTTATTATGTTTTCCGTCAGATAAATGTTTAATTTTGACAGGTTTTTCCGATTTCAAGCAGGAAGAAAAGCCGACATCAGAGAAAAGCGAAAACCATCGAAATTAGGACACGGTCTGACTAAAATAAAACAAGTGGGATCGGAGCAATAGAGATGGGCTATTCACGGTTAAATTTACACACTCATACTTTGAATTTTATCAAAGTCTATTTACTAGCGGTTCAGAAAACACTATATCTTGCTTTAACTAGGCACCGGACAGACACCGACATTTTTTTCAAATACACAGAAAAAAGGGATTTATTAAACCAAGTACACGTGCCTTTCGATTTGTTCAAAGCCATATTCTCTTGTTTTTAGCCTTTCTTTCAATATTAATATTAAGAGACTTATTGATTAAAACAAAAATTAACGAAAATTGTTTGATGCTGCTTTATAGCGGGCTATTAGCTGATACTGTGAAATACTTTTGAGCACCTAATTCTGATCCGGACATGCCCTTTTTGAATAAAATATATAAATTTATTACTTACAAGCAACGAACTAATAACTCTTCTCTCTAGAATAGGCATACCGTTAATATAAAGTATCGCCAACATCTCGGTTTGTTTGTAAACAAATAGTAGGTATATTCAGGCCTGAACAATAACAGTTACCAGTAACTGTTATTGTTGTCTCTGTTAGAACAAAGCTGTGCGAGTAAGACAGACAAATGTATATGTTGGCTACGTTTTTGTCAGTTTTTACAAATGAAATGCATATTCTAGAGAGAAGAGTTATTAGTTCGTTGCTTACAAGTTAATAAAGACATCAATTTCAACATGTACATGCGTGTTAGACAAATCGGATTTCGGAAATCCGAGATAGCTACATTAACACTATTATTACATATTAAAATCAGTTTTTATAGTTTATTTGAACAGATTTTGCGATTAACATATAGAAGACACTCAAAACTACGTTCATCTTTTCACGTTAAACATTCAAATCCCAGCATTCCTAGCAGTTCACTCGAGTTCACCGTAAAACATGTGTTTTATTTTCTACGATCTAAATAATTTTTTTTTTGGCTTTTTTGTTCTATATACCTACCCTTAAAAATTTATACCAAAACACCGTGTATATTTTTTCTACCTACAATAAATCTCAAATCAATTTTCCCACTCTTTTTTACTATAATTTGGTTACTTGTTTCCTAGTCCTAGCTTCCTTTATACGCTCGATCACTGATATGGCAATCTTCCATATGAAAGGATTTAACAGTCTCGACATTATTATCTAACATCAAGAAGTATTTTTAATCTGACATTTAATTTAAATGAAAAACTTAACCCTCGTATATCAATTTTAAATATTCTCACCTCTAGAGCTTTATGTTTTACGGCTGTAAAGTGTAGTTTATTAAGTAGAGTAGCTATAGTATTAAGATAGATAATTTTAAAAAAAGTTCACGTACTGCCGTGTTAAATGAAAAGCCGTAAAATTTTACTGATTAGAATTTTTTTAATCGTCTAAAGAATTATATATGATATGTTAATTCTTTTTTTTTAACATTAACCATAACACTCATAATTTGTGATAATAGAGTAGGCATTATAACCTCTCTATTCCACATTTCTCTATTCCAAACATCTCTATTCCACATTTCTCTATTCCATAACATCTCTATTCCACACTACTCAACTCTGCACTACGTACTTGCCTAATATCTAAAGATAATTTTTCCTTAGCGGAACAAAAACGTTAAAATTTGTGTTTAAATTGACAGGATGTGACTTAATTAAAATTGACACTCACTTAAAAAAACATAGTTTTTACCAAAAACAGATAATAAATTTAAATTTCTATGTTTAGGATACAAATCTATTACATATTACAACAAATACAATACATATTAATTATTAAAATAATAATTAACAAAAATCAAAAATACTAATTACATACTAATAAATTCAACGACTTTGTTATGCTAAGGAAAAATTATATTAAGCAAGTACGTAGTGCAGAGTAGAGTAGTGTGGAATAGAGATGTTATGGAATAGAGAAATGTGGAATAGAGATGTTTGGAATAGAGAAATGTGGAATAGAGATGTTAAAATGCCATAGAGTAGGTACAAAGACTGTCATTTTTAATCTTTGGTAGGTAGGTGCGCTAGGTCCACTAGGTATGTAAGCATTCTATTTTTAACTAAATTTAAATTTCTTATCTAAATGGAACAATTTTAATTAAAAAACTCGAAATAGTCTAAAAATAAATTTCCTGTTCTGTTTACGCTTAATTGTGTGTATTTTTTTTTCATTCGTCTTTACTTTCTGACTGAAAGTTTGTTTTCGTAAAAACAATTTTATGACAAACATTGAACGCGTTTCGCACACTTCTGGTTGAAATAAGTACATGAAAATAACATACAAAGATGGGTCTTGCTAAGATTAGTTCAAGTTCAAAACCTCGTTGCTATATCTCAAAGCGTTCATAAGTTCTTAAATAAAAACCGATTTTTTTAGCCACTTTTAAAGGGGCTTAGCTCCCTTACGACGAATTTTTAGACATATCAGACTCGCACTCTTATATCCCTCGATACGCATCTCGGGATATAATACTTACTTACGTCTTTTCTACCTTGGTATGTATTGTAATTAATATTATATTTTTTCTAAAATACATTTAATTATTAAGAAAATATGCCAAAGTTATAGCTTCTTTGTAAGCTTATTTATAATTAAGGTATTTGTGTCAAATAAGTTTTATGTTTTCCGTCGCGTGCATAAATTTTCAAATTCCAGTGAAATACTTGCTTAGACTAAACAAATTATTTAAGTTTTATTTAAGTTTATCAGTCCGGTATTTACCCTTTATGTGAATTTCAAGTTAAGGGCATTATTCATGACAACCTTTCGCACAAGGGCGTTCCGGGGTTTTTGTGTAATGTAAGATTTGCCGACTGGTAATAGTTATTTATGGTACTAGTAGGTAAAGTAAGATATTGCCCATGAGAAAATTAACCTGCGAGGCGTCAGCCAAGCATGTTAATTTTCGAGAGGGCAATATCGGTTTACCCATGAGTGCCATACAAGATTTTATCCAATAAATAGCCTAGGAATTCATATTTTTATTAAAAATTTTAATGACATTTACAAGAAAATAATTTGACAAGTGACAGTTGAGTGGGTAAAATAAATAATTATCCACTCAATAAAGTAAAAGCCACGCGGGGGTTATTATTGAGTTTATCTATTTAAAATAAGGCTGGTAATTGTCTTATTATCTGTATGTATTGGATAAAAAAAAATTTTCATGTCTTTTTTCTCTGAAAAAAGCAATGCTTAAAAAAAAGTCAAAACCTCTCTAAAAATTTGCCGACTCGCCTGAAGATTTTTTCCACCTACGAAAAAAGCTTTTTACACGGTGTTTACAGTCTTTTGGCATGAAATAAAGGGGATGATTCTACATCACAAAACAGGAAAAATCCAACAAAGGAACACATATGTTCCGGAAATAAGCCATAAGGGAGCTACGGCCCTTCAAAGATGGACAATGGGACAATGGAGAATGGGAAACAAAAAAGCAGCAATAAAGTTTTAATGCTGCAGGGCGATTCTTCATTTAAAACTAAGCAAAAAAGTATTGTTTACCGAAAAACCTAAATTTAATATTAAAGGAGTAATAGCCTTTTAAAAAGTAACATTTTTGTTGGCACAAAATGTTATTTCCTCCTTATTGCATTTTTTTTAAACGGTGTTTAACTATATAACATTTCTTATGCATTTTTACTCAAGGAATCTATATTTTTTACAAAAAATCTAAAAAAATACACATTTTGTCAGTATAAGCCGGCCTCTAAATTCAAAAAATAAATTAACATACACTAATTGCCCTTATTAATACTAGTATACGTACAAAAACTCGTCACTCTAGCTCAAAGGGCACCAGAGTTATTAATTAAAAACCTTATTTTATTACAACTTTAAAGGGTCGTCTCTCTTAGGGTTCGTTTCCGGACATATGATCCTGAGTTGGTTTTTCATGTTTTGTGATGTAGAATCATGCCCTATATTTAATGCCAAAAGACTGCAAACACCGTGTACCTATATTGGTAATTTAACTTTAGCTTAAATGGTACCTACTATAATTTTGCAATTATAATTATCTGGCTTGGTTGTAAAAGGGCCAATGTCACTTTGTCAATACCAGCGTTTTCAAAATATTACATCAGAGTTGACGTGGAAACGCTGCTATTGACAAAGTGACATTGTCTCTTTTAGAACCCAGCCACAGAATAATTAGTAACATTTCGGTGTGAATAATGAGAAATTAATTTTTTTTGCAGTGTAATAATTTTAAATTTCTTAAATCAAAACTTACCCTAATTTGCTAGTATCCCCTGCCGCATGACAAGTAATCAGATCGGCTGGTGCCAGACCCCTAGACTTCCAATTCTGATAAATCGCCTCGGCCTGATCCGAAATCTGCTTGGCAATGGCGGCGATGTCTTCATCGGGATCCCGCCTGCGGGCCGTCGCCGCCATTTTGTTTTTCCCGGCCACGAGAAAAATGGTTTCGGCACTTTTCGACGAATTCACAATTCTCGAAATTAAAAGTTAATTTGAATGTATTTGTTTTTTTTTTATTTTAGCGCGTTGTTATGATGGTATTGTAGGTTTTTAATGGAGGTATGTCCCAGGTTACTACGTCCATGTTAGCGCTGCTTTATGGTCCGGGGTTTTCTGCGAGTTAGGCGAATGTGAATCTGAAAAAAAAGAAAAATATAATAAAATATGTCCATCTTAGATTAATTTCTTATCTTGTTAAAAACAACAATAACAATTCTTGTCTGAAGCTAAACTAGACAGAACTGTGCAAGTTAAAAAGTACCTAATTGAGTTTTTTACGTAGTAAAACCATTTAGTCCAAATTTCAAGACTCATATCAAAGGATTCTTGTAATATCGTGTGTAAAATTATCTCGCAAAAAACTTGCATCTTTAAGCCTACTGTAAAAAATTCATTTCAATTAACACTTTAAAACACGTTTGAATATAATCATAAAATTTAAAGCTGCTTGTTTAAAACTTTAGATGGAGTAAAGTATGTGCAAATATATTTTCAAGCTATAACTTTTGTATAAAACTTCTTCTAAGATAAAAGTAGTTATTGCTAAGTTGAATAAATCAAAAGGATCTATGGCGGTGGGACAATTACAAAGACGATTTTTAATATTAGTTATAAGTTAAAAAAAAGTTATATTTGTCAGTGTCAGTACCTACTTGGTGTAGAATTAATTTGGTTCATGCGTAATTAGAGCTTAAATAAATTAAGAATTTCACCAAAGATAAAAAAACTTAAAGGTTTGCAATAGGTCCAGGAAGTCCATTGTATCCCTCGAAGCTTGCTTCTCGGGATATAATATTTTCTACCTTGAAATATTATATATTATTTTTGTACTAACGAGAATAAATCTATATTTTAGAAACCTAAAAATGTGACTAAAGCCATCTTTTATACAGAGAATCAATATTTTTATATTTAAAGCCATTCAGAAATATTAATTGAAATGCTGGCTTCTTTCTTAATAGTTGTTATTATTTACAAATGAAGAATAATTTCTTTAAAAAGCATAAACCATTTAATTCTAAACATTTATAGTAAACAATTACAACAAGTCTATATTACGTAATATAAAATACTATCTTAAGTTTTATTTGTTCAACTTGATCAATGGATAGAATGATATTACCTAAATAAATCGTGTATATCGACGAAAGAAAAAAACCATTAAACTATATAAAGACAACATGCATCACATTCAATGTCAAATGACCATTTAGTAATGTAAAAAGTGCTTCCTCGTTTTTTTTGGCGACTTTTTTATTACATCGGCACTCAGTACTAAGAGTGCCGATGTATTGCAATCTTCGCCGAAAAGTCAAAATCTTTGACCATGTTTTTTCACATTTCTCGACGTTTTAGACCTTCGAAATCAGTAAAAAAAATCCGTCTGTCTATCTGTAAACTCGATAACTCCATTTCTAAAAAAGATATCGACAGGCGGTTTTTTGTATATTGTTTCTTATCATATTTCGTAGAGCTGATTAGATTTTGGGTGTAAACGATTGGGGGTAAGGGGGTAAGAATGGGATAAAACTCCTATTTTTAGCGTTTTTTTGTTATAATTAAGTTAATTATTATTGTATTTTATTAATTTAGCACTTATATGAAAGATTTTTTTAAATTGCTCAAAAAATGTTATAATTTTTTTTTTCCTAAAATACATTGTTTTTGAGATATTGACGTTTAAAGCAGTAAAAGGTTTTTTTAGCATCTCACATATTTATAACCTGATTTCAAAAAATTATATTTTAAATGAAAGCTCCTTTTAAGCGCTGCAAAAAATGTTTTATACAGTTTTTAATAGAATATAACGTTTTGGAGATACAGACTTTCAAACTTTAATAAATTATGCAACACGCAGGTTGTATTAATGGTTGCCTATTCACACAACTTCCTATTTCATAACGTTTTAAATTAGTGCCAAGGTGCTTGCAACTGTTCAGCTGGTTTGTTTATATTTTTTGTTTATAATTTAATAACGTAAATTGTATAATTAGTTAACTGGAAATGAGTCTGCGTCAATTGATTCTGAATATCTATTAAAAAACTCATTTTTTGTAAACAAGCAGAATAAATCAATAATCATACATACTTCCAGTTTTGAAAAAGTTAGGAACCCTGCCTTGTGGGACAAAAAAAACATTTACAAAAATGGTGAAGGCGCTACCAATGAAAACTTCACGGGCGTAAAAATGAACTTCCTGTTGAAAAATGGGCTTAACGGCTAGTAATGGATAATGCAAATATGGATGGGGTCTGATGATTAGAGTTTTTGGTGCCGGTTAAATAAAAGCTATTGCAATTATTAATAAAAAAATATTAACTTTGCTACATACTTAGTTCGTAAAATCAACGATCCGACTTCAATACTACATTTAAAAAAAGGATTCCTTGAACCAAGGAAACGTGTCTTCAGTTCATATTCTCTTTTTTCAAGGCCAGCATTTTTTGAACCAAATTCAAAAACCCGTGCTCACTTTGGTTCGAAGAAATGCTAGTCTTGAAGCAAGAGAATATGGCTTTAACCATACCAAAAGACACGTGTCCTTGGTTGAGGGAATCCTTTTTTTTCTGTGTATGGTGTAAAAAGTACCTGCAGATAGTATTTCAATGTAATACGAATGTATTATACTTCAAACCTGTCGTAAAAAGTAAAAGTAAACTTGTGTTTTGGTGCAAATAACGGTAAAATGCTCGATGCAAAACCTTTCGTAAAAATTCTGCCTTAATTAAAATTAAAGAAATCGCTGCCGACGCCCCAGCAACACATTTTTTCCCGATCGATTTGAAACTTACATATTTAGTACCTATTTTACCACCAAAGCTTGCATTAAGTGCTTCAGACGTGAAAAAACGTAAAATAACCCGGATTAACGGAAAAAATTGGATTTTTAATATTATCCCATTACTTATGTATATTTGATCTAGGGTTCATGGACTACATTTCTGTTGTTTTAAGTTTAAGCTTTAACTTGACTCATTTACAGTTGAACCGCTAAAGATAGTAAGACAAATTTTTAAAGTACTTTTTTAAAACTGGAAAAATATTTTTTAAGTAAGTTTCAAATCGGTAAAAAAAATGTGTGGCTGGGATAACGGCAGCAATCATGTTGCAATCATGGTTTATAACTGTATTATTTGTAGTCTGTATTATTTGTAGCCTGCACCATTAGCTGTTTTTTTTTTGTAATATGGCTGTAACGGAAATGAAATTGGCATTAATTAATTTACGATAATCAGCATTTTATTTGATATTAAATTAGACATTAAATGGTTTATTGAATTTCAATCAACTGTAAAACAATCCGTACCGGAATAACGATTTTACCTATTTTACCTACACTGCCTTCCTAAACTGAAAGGTCCTATCTGTGTATGTTAAACCTATGTAGATAGGACCTTTCAGCTTAGCACGGCAGTACAGTATAAGTAGGTTTTAGAATTTTTCATTTATTGATAAAAAATAGTTATTTATGGTACTAGTGGGTAAAGGTAAAGGTATTGGCTGACGCCTCGCAGGTTAATTTTCGAGAGGGCAATATCGGTTTACCCATGAGTGCCATACAAGGTTTTGACCAATAAATAGCTTAGAAATTCATATTTTTATTAAAAATTTTAATGACATTTACAAGAAAATAATTTGACAAGTGACAGTTGAGTGGGTAAAATAAATAATTATCCACTCAATAAAGTAAAAGCCACGCGGGGGTTATTATTGAGTTTATCTATTTAAAATAAAGCTGGTAATTGTCACATTATCTGTATGTATTGGATAAAAAATATTATTGGAAAAAATATCATTTTGTTAATCCATTTTACACTGCGAAAAGTCCAAACTCGCTTTTTATTGGTTACATAACAATTTTATTTAGTAAAAAGTCAAAAAGGTTTTGGAGTTTTCTTTTTACTTATATACTGGAAATTCAATAAAACCTGCAGTGACTCCTCAGTTGCGAATGTGTGGTAAAAGGCGAAGATCATACCAGTTCGGGTGCGACTCGCGTAATTTCGTCGAAGCTTCGCAAAGGCGGACCCCTTATACGAAAGCAGCAGAGGTATGTGTCACTGCAGGTTTTATTGAATTTCGAGTATAGAGATTTTAAAGAACTTTCATTTTCAGGTTTAGACCGTGTTGATGGATTTTCACTTTCCGACGTTTCGTCTCATACTGCTACAGACATCTTCAGGGATTATTCTGAAACTCAAACCTCGGAAATTGAAAATCCATCAACACGGTCCAAACCCGAAAGTGAAGGTTCTTTAGATATTTTTATTTTTCGTTTTTCGTTGTGAAGGGGCAATAACTGGCCGTAATGGTGAGTAGCAGGCTAGTAGATGTGCGACTGACAATCCAGTTATAGACCAGTGAAGGGCGAAAAAAATAGTAAACACCGTGTGCTACATATATTTTAATTTATAATATTATGGCTTCTATGTTTAAGATGTACCTACTTTGGTAATAATAATAATTATAAAATAATAAAACTTATGTGTCTATATTAATTTTCTAATTAAATGTGAACTTAATGACTTGGAAGATTTTAAAAAATTATATTTTTTTTTTCATAATTATAATCATGCAATAATACTTATTGCAATTAT
Source organism: Brachypterus glaber (assembly GCA_958510825.1). Classification (NCBI taxonomy): domain Eukaryota; kingdom Metazoa; phylum Arthropoda; class Insecta; order Coleoptera; family Kateretidae; genus Brachypterus; species Brachypterus glaber. The sequence continues at coordinate 1,137,178 of OY294052.1, read as the reverse complement.
TTTAACTCAAGGTTAGGTGTAATAAATACTTAGCAAAATAAAAAAAAAATATAGGTATCCGATATTGATCATTTATTTTTTTATTTGTTAATTTATAGTCGTTTTCAGACCTACTAGGATAATATTCATTAGATATTTTAGCTCGTATATGGGTAATCCTAAAATAGTATATTACATAACTAGTATGGAAAGTGACATATTTCACGAGTGTACGAAATACACTTCTCAATGAGTTATGTACACTATTTTTCCTACGATCCTGAAATAATATAAAGTTTCTTAATCTAATATTTTCTAATTTTTATTAATTATTCCAAGAACTTTTGAGAAAAGCAAAGCATAGAAAGCAAAAAATAGCATACAAATTTATGAATGTCAAACAGGAAATATGATTTTCATTTATCATTCAATATATTATTATAGTAGCTGTTTAATGGGTTGCCTATAGCGCAAGCGTCTTGTGTAAATCAAGGCAAACTTGACAGTTTGCTAATTAAATTAGATTTCTGTGGATAAAACAGTAAAATTGTACTGTTTTACAATTTCATAAGGAAAAGACCGTGTATTTTGATGTTTGCTACCCCTGTGGGAGTGCTTAGAGCTTATTTGGCCAGGGGGTGCTGAGAACCCCTGGGTGCTAGGGCCCCAGTTACGGGCCTGATTATAACTGGCATTAGCGATGAGTAAAATGCAAGAAAGCTGTGTGCGTTTTACTGGCCACCGAGCTGTTGTACATAGCAATCACATGGGCTTGTCGCGCACAACTCTAACAGAGGCGTGGCTTCAAACGAAGAGTATTTTCTTCTCAAACTGTTCGACACTTTATAATCGCACTGTAAGTAAGTACAAACCAACCTTAAGATTTAAAGTAGATTAAGTTAAATATAATAAAACGGTTTTAGGATTTATAAACCTGTCTAAAAATCGTGTAAGCATACTTAAAAAAATTATTACGCCACTCGTTCTTTTAAGAATAGTAATTAATAATTATAATACTAATTATTTACGATTATTTTAAAATTTAAGCACAAAATTTCTACTTTTTTGTTTAATCCAGTAAGAGTAATATGGTACTTTCCACTTTATCAAATTAACATAGTAGATTTATAATAGTTTAAAACATAATTATTGTAATAACCGTGTTTATTATTAAATTATTACTCTTCACAGCGCGCAAGCGCTAGAAGAGCATTATAGTAGTTTCGATTTTTCCAAAATCGCAAAAAAATGTCGCAGACAAAATTTTTTTTGGATACAAATATGTTTCATGAAAAAATAAGTAACTTTGAAAATGTTCGTCCGTCCGATGTCACGTTTTTTGTAGTCACAATAACTTAAGAACGAATTAACCGATCGACTGTATGTACCTTGTGTGAAATTGATTAAAAATGATTGAAGAATAATGTATGGTTTATACACCTACAAATCTCTCCGAAATTGCAAATGCTACATACAAGTTACCATCGAAATCGCGAAATGTGTATGATTTAGCCTAGGAAAAAATAAATAAAATGAGCTAAGAAAGGTTTAAGTTTATTTCAAAAGGGTTTTATTGGCCTATTTTAATAAAAAAAAAAATACCTTATTACTGAATAAATTAAATTCAAAAATTAATATTTAAAAAAATATACATAGAATGTATAGAATGCTTGAAGAAAAAATAGTATGTTTCACTCAGAGTAAAGGTGTTTTTTTACTCGTTTGTAGTTTCCGGACTCCGCTTCACGTCTAAAGACTAGTAAAAAAAAGCTTCACTTTTCCTCTTAGTAAAACAATATACTATTTTTCAATTTTTTTCTTTTTTCAAGAAAATGTCTTTTTTTAAATGATATTTTTTTAAGTATTTGGGAAAATGCAATACCTATACCATTTACTGTGAATAATATATAATGGAATGTGTAGCATTACGTATCTTCACGGCTAGTTAAATTATTTTATTATTAAAAGCATCACTATGGAGAACGCATAATGACCTGAATGTTTTTTAAAAGAAGGAAAATCGTCCATAAAAAGACTGTATAAATTAATTCTATAAATAACTTAAGTTATTCACTAGTAACCACTTCACAAAATGGTACATAGGTGTGGTATAATGTTGGTAATTAATAAATAAATTAATAAACTTAATACAGAAGAATTAATTAACAAATATTTATAAATAATAAATCTCTTAATTAAACATTGCACATTATTGCGTTTTGATTTGTTTGATTTGGTTGTTGTAACTGAATATTTATTTACCAAGGGATAGGAAGTTATGATCCTATTCAAATGTACTTTAATTTTTGTTAAAAACACTATAGTTCTAAAGTCAGGTACTTCAATATTTAAGGATGGACATGAAATGTTGCGTGTTTTTAACAAAAATTAAAGTACAATTGTATAGGATAATGACTTCCGATTTCCTATCCATATGTAACTGAATATTCAGTTTACTTTTTACAGTGTTTGTATTCAAAATAGGGTCACTCAATCGTTTGCTGCTTTGTCTATTACATTTTCTCGGTGTAAAAAGTTAAAGAAACTGTTAGTCAATGTCTAGACTTCCTCGATTGATATTGGCAACGTTTTATCCCATTTGGATCGTAAAAGATGTAATGGGATTTTGTACTTAAGATTGTTTAAAGTAAATTTACTGCAAATTTTAGTAAATAGAAGATAAAACACTATGTACAATGGATTTTGTGAAATTTTTCGATTCAGTTTTAAGGACTTCACCCAATGATTCTCCACCAAGTAGTGACACTATCAAATAAAACTGTCCAATTTAAAAGGCAAGGCGCGTTTTTCCGCTGCTGCCAAGCCGCATATAAGCGGCGTTGCCGATAAGATTAAAATTCCCTAAAATGTAGTCCTGAACAAAAGTTTTTAAACCGACAATTTGCAAAAAGTAAGGTAAATTGTCAAATGCTTCAACAGCAGAATTTCAAATTTTTATATACACATTTTTGAGCTAGGTAATTTTTCCGGATTTTAACCATTTTAACCATCGCATAATACTCTTCAAGCACTATGTACTGTGAAGAGTATGGAAAGAAAAAAATAATTAGACGGTAAAGCTACAAAGAGATTTTAAGTGTATATATCTCGGGATAATTTGATGTAGCATAATGACGGTCTAAAATTAACTACATTAAATCAAAACTACAAAGTACCACGAATAATTCATTTTCAAAAGCTTTTTATAAAAGAAGATTCTGCTCGAATATATAATTTTTTACTTTTTACCCATTACACTGTAAAAAATAAATATGTAATTACACATCATTCTCTGCTGCAATGCAAATACATGTAAAATTTACTAGATTTTGCATGTAATTTTATAATTTTATATACACATTACATGTAAAATTACATGTAAAATCTAGTAAATTTTACAGAGCTCACTGTAAAAACTAAATATGTAAATTTACATGCAGAATCATAGGTAATATGTTGCCATGCAGAGACAAGTAAAAGTTACGAGATTTTACAAGTAATTTTACGATTTTATATGAATATTACATCTAAATTACATGTAATGTATAAAAAGTGGGGTACCAAGTTCGAATGTGAATATCCTGAAAAAATGTCCAAAAAACTGGGGGTCGATAACATGGGGGACAGTCCCCTTGTTCAAACTAACTCTAATACCTACAATTCACCCGAAGCCCCCACCCTTTAGTAAAGGGTCGCCTTCATTAATAAAACTCAGTAAATTAATAAATTATTACTGGTCATTTAAAATTTAGAATTATTTGTTTATTACAGTGTAACAAAGTCGGTCAAAAATTATTCAGTCAATTTAAATTTGGTTTGTTAACTCTTATTGAATTAACTCTAGGTTAAATGTCATTGACACAATAAAACCCTAATAATAATAATAATAATAATAAATTAGGAATTTGTAATTTTAATCAAAATTATCAAAAAAAATCATTAAATATTCTATAAGTCTATTTTTCCGGTTCATTTGTATATATAGTTTTAGTCTTAATTATTATCATTTAAACTAGGTTAACAGCAACTCATTCACGTGAAATGCCAAGATTATTTTGAGAGAAAATACTGATATTTAAATAAATAAACAAAACATTTCTCAGACAATATTGTAAAACGATCTCTTAGCTAAATAAATGAGTCCGCTAAAACTTTTTAAAGTAAAAGAAAAATAGCGATAGACTAAAGGTAAATCCAGTTTCTTTTGTGATATTCACTGCAATGATAATATCGTAAAATTGTAATTAAACTTGAAACAGCAAAGCCTATTGTTAATATAAACTACACTCATTAGAACAATACACTATTGTCAAGTACTTTGATTGTTAAATTGCCACCCTCATACACAAGTGATTATTTTATTCAATTAAAGTCTGTTTATCTACATCTGCAGATAATAATATTTTCTGATAACATCTAAATCTCGAAGCCTTTCGAGATTTAGAAGTCCAAACCAAAAAGTCCAAACCCAGGTAACACAGTAGCTATAAAGTATATTTTACCGCTCTTGCGCAGCCAAATTACAGCCATATGGCTGCAATTTTGCTGTAAAAGAGCGCTAAGAGATACTTTATAGCTACTCTATATCATGGGTTTAATTATATTCAATGGGATTTCTCTCTGCTTTTATTTTAATGCTATTTACAAGATCATATTACTTAATTAAATATGATTTTGGTGTTTTGACAACACCCTATACGTATACGTGTGAGAAAAATCAATCTAACGGCAATTTAAAAACCTGTAAAATTATCTAGACGCGTTAAATAAAATCTCTTAGCTGAAATCAGTGTTTCGTAAAAATTTATTAAGCAGGAATCATTTAAATCAAGATGATACCAAGTGATGTAGATAAATTATGGATTTACGTGTATGGAATGAAAGAAATTACTATATAAAATACTAGCGTTTTAATTAGGTGGTTATATTTACCTTTACAGCCGTTCTGTGTAAAACTGTGGTATCTGCAACAAAATAAAAGGAATTAGAAAATTATATTTTTGATGATCCTTGCTCATATTGGAGGTAGTTTTAAATAAACTTAAGACGATATTATCTCTCCAAAAATGTTTTTATTATTATTATATAAACACTTTTGGAGAGATAATATCGTCTTAAGTTTATTTAAAAGGAATTAGTAAACCTAATAATGCCGAATAATATGTTACGCACCGAGTACGCGAACCTAGTTTTCAGTGCACGAGAGTGCTTATTTTTGGAGTCGAGTAAAAAAAATCACTCGAAGTGCACTGAAATTGGTTTGAGTCGAGGTGCCTATACTATTTTTCCTATGAACTAATCGCTAAACATTCAAAAAACGCAAAAAACTGTATTAACATTAATTTTATTGATTTGACGTTTTGTGTTTGACGTTCACTTGTTTTGTGACAGCAGATATGTAAAATCAGCTGTCACTTTCCGACCGCTGTCATGTTAACGGGTGGAAAATAAGCACTAACTTCTAACTTGGTCGTAGGAAATAGTTATTTATGGTACTAGTGGGCAATATTGGTTTACCCATGAGTGCCATACAAGGTTTTATCCAATAAATAGCTTAGAAATTCATATTTTTATTAAAAATTTTAATGACATTTACAAAAAAATAATTTGACAAGTGACTGTTGGATGGGTAAAATAAATAATTATCCACTCAATAAAGTAAAAGCCACCCAACCCCCGAGTTTATATATTTAAAATAAAGCTGGTAACTGTCTCATTATCTGTATGTATTGGATAAACGTTATTACTAAACAAAAGGTAATTTTCTCTACATCTAAAACAAAGTTATTTGTTCTGCAAGTAAATAAAATAATTTATTTTATTTTAAATAAAGGTAAAGATCTCTGCAGATATACCGAGTGAACCAAAAATTTGCCATATGCAAATACTTTTAAACCCCTCCTATGCCAAAATCTTGACAAAAATTGTCTAATACTTGAAATAAAAAAAAATAGAGGTTTAAAAGCAAGGCCCTGTATATTATATAAATATTACCATAATAATCATTCACTATATAATTTGTTGCGTTAATATTAAAATATCTAGCATTATTTCTGTTTAAAATAAGTATATTTCTTTATCCAGTGACAGAAATACCTGGTTTTAATATGTCGCTAAAATTGAGAAACCCATAAAACCGTGCATAACGTGTAAGTAGTAACTTCCTAGTCTCTATATTTAAATATGGCAGAGTTTGGTTGCCAGAACTAAAATAGAAACCGGTGCATAGGACACCCGTTTGCACAACACTATGGGGCATTTGCATCGAAAATCTGGCCAAAATTCTATGTATTTTATATTAATCCAGGCATAAAACAATGATCACGTGTCATTTCTGATTTGACAGCAAAAAAAAACCTTTTTTGTTTGTATAATAAAAGTAAAAAAAAATAAAAGTTTTTTTTTCAAAAATTTTTCGTTTCTCGAATAAATATTTTGAGTATTTGGGAATATACCATACACTGTGAATAGTATATAATTAAATGCGTAGCATTAGATATCTTCATGGCTTGTTTTTTTAAAACAATGGAAAGTAATGAACTGAAAACAAAAATTTAAGTTACTAGTATCACTAGTATTGACTAAATATTGACTCAGTAATCCACTGTGCGTTGTAAAACTGCATTACAACGAAAATGGATACCATTCGGAGTGTCCAGTTCGTCGACCCAACATTAAGATCGCCTAACGATGAGAAATTTTAGAATATGTGGGATAGGTTGAGTAAAAAATAAAAATTTATATTAGCAAAACTTTCAAATAGAGTTCCCTGACTTTTGCAGGTTTTCCAGAGAATTCACTTAAAAAAAACTATTTGTGAAAAATGGTTAATTTTATTCTGCAAATACGTAACTGCTACTTTTAAACTAAAAAAATAAAAAATGAAAACCACACAAAAAAATATATGGTCGAATAGAAAACTTTTTTGCTTTAAAATTATGTATCACACGACCTCCTTTCCATTAAAAAAAGTTCCCCCTATAGACCCCTGACCACATTTTGAAAGCTAAAAATATGGAATTTGTGCCAAAGGGTAGCTGAAGTTGTCTTATTTAAGTATTTCAAATTTAAAGTCGATATCTCAACTTGTTCAAAAGTTAATAGGGGGGTGACTTTTGGACCGCACAGTATATACTCCGTTTAATGAGAGAATACGACTCTGACGTCACAGCACCAAAACTAAATCGGCATTTATTCCTTAAGATTTAATAAATATTTTTTTTAGATATACATGTTTTATATAAAAATTATGTATTACATTTTAAGAAATAAATGCCATTTACCCTACAGAGTGATATTTAGTGTAGGCGCTATGAGGTCAGAGTCGCATTCTCTCATTAAACTGAGGTTATAAACTATTTTAAACTAAAAATTAAGACTTTCCAGTCAACCTAATGTTTGATAAAAATGTTCAGTGTTTGATACAGATGATTAGGTTGTGCTGGCTCGTTGGACATGTATTATTTCAGTCGTAAGTGGAAAAGGCATTAACGATCGTTTCAAGTATCCAATAAATTCAAGTGGATTATATTAATATATCACATATAAAAAATGGCAATAATTCATTTTATTTTAATTTTATAACACGTGATCCTTTATTGCAGGACGATATATCTTCGAACTTTCAATATTTATCAATATTGACGTTTGGACTTTTTATCGAATAATCATTATTTAGAATAGAATAGAATAGATTTTATTTATGCTAAATACAAGTTTTTACAAGTTTGCAATCGTCAGGATGATATTTGAAAATGTAACTAAATAACTAAACATAATAAAATAAATAACAACATAACAAACACAGATATCACAAAAATTAGAATTCGTTTATATTAACATTTCTAAGAGAATTAGTGAATTCGTCCGTGGAATAAAATACATGAACCAAAAGGTAATGTTTCAGCCTTTTTTTGAACGTATTGTCACCCAATTGAGTTATTTCAATGGGTAAACTGTTGTAAAAAGAGGGACCAAAATAATTAAAGCAATGTCTACTAGAATGCAGTCTTAAAAACGGAAGTTTAATTTTATCTCTATTACTATTATTAGGTGCTTGAAACCCTTAACTACTCAAATAGCACCGATGATCTAATAATATTCTTTAATTATTCTATTGAGAATATTCTTAGAACAAACTTTTAGATATGCTATAATTATGCTTAAAACTTGCGCTTAAAATGCATAATCTATGCATATGCATGACATATCCTTATAATTTTCTTATATCATTCTTCTTATGCATATTCTAAGAAATTTCTGTTAAGAATGTTCTTAGAAATTATGCTCTATGCATATTCTAAGAATGTTCTGATAGAAGGTTTATTTGATTTTGATTTGCCGCTGGTCTGCAATACATTTTTGACGTGGAGTTATAATTCTACAGTATACAATAAAAAATTATATATTTCATTGTTTTTGGTAATTTCAATCGTGTATTATTTGATTATAATTATAGACTAGGTCTAGTGATTGGTGATTTTATTAAGTATAGTGTTTGTAAGCTATGTAAGATTCTATTGTAAGCATAGAAAGGTATGTACCTGTATACAAACAAATTAATGCATGAAAATGTTAATATTCCTGAATTTTAAATTTTGTCTATTATATAGTAGTTTAAGACATTGTTTTTTACCACACAATGTCATTATTACACATGTCACGATTCTGGATATTGACTACTTTGAAATATTCTTTGATCAATGTATAAAGAATAACAATATTTTTTAAATTTTATAGTTAAAATTGCATATAAAAATTGTGTCAAATAAGCTATATCTCAAAAACAGGAGCTAGTAAAAAACTTCTATTTTGGCAAACTTATAGCTTGTTTCGGTAGCTTTAATAATAACGCAAAAAAAGACTGATCTGTCTTAGCTAGGACACCCCGTATATAGGTGACAATTTATTTACTCTTGTTTTTAGTGTGGATTAATCAATTTTTTGTTAGTTAAAAATTAGTTAACGATAAAAAAGCCCATTATAAATAATCCTACTCTCTCTCTAATTACCTTCATAAAATACCAAGTTGGCATTACCAACGTAAGAACATGCAAATTACAAGTAAATTACGCCCAACGTTAATTAATCTAGAAACCGAATCATTAATATTCTCTCGCAGCTTATTCTAGTCCAGGAAACTGATGCATTTTTGGTTGAATTTTGTATTAATTGAAAACTAAGATGATCTTTTTCCCGCGGTAGTTATAAAAATATTATAAATAAAAATTAAGAATTTGTAACCGTATTAAATACTGAACAATTTTGTATGCAAAATATATTTGAAAACCCTATAGGTTTGAAAACAAATACAGACCGTATCACCCTGTAAATTTCAAAACATCGTGTCTGCACAAAAATTATTTTCAGTTTCTTGTACTAATCAACTATGTACATGATGACTGGTAACTTATACGAACTCCAATGTATTACTCGAATATAGCGTAACTTATAAACTTATTGGAATAGTTAATTGAGGAGCATTATTTCAAAAGTTAACAAATCCAAAATACGTGTTAAGGATTTGTTAACTTTTTAAATAATGCTCCTCAAATAGAGTTTGTATATGTTATCATTCATCATGTACAAAGGTAGCTAGTGCAAGGGACCGAAAATTTATTTTTGAGATACAATTTTTCGAAAACAGGGCGATATGTTTCTGTGTTGATGATAATAAATATTCAGAAGTTTTGATTAGCTGCATGGGTGTTACTATTCATCTGGTTTTAATAAAATTCCTCTTACGTATCACGAAAAGTTAGGTTTATGAAAATCTGTTAAAAAGATTAGACATGGTTTTATAATCTTATACCAGACTTAAAAGCTTTAATATCTACTTTATGTACAAAAAGAATAATATTTGTGCGTAACTAGTCATAAAAAAGGGACCTGAAGGTATTTTTTAATAATAGAAATCGTTTTATGAAAAAAATTCTGATATTATTTCCCTTCAGGTTCCTTTTTGCGTGAAAATGCACATATTTAGTGGCGTATTTATCAAAGTTTTGCGTAACTGATTACTTTTTGTAATTGATTATGATTAAAATTACAAAGTAATCAATTACAATTACTTTAAAAGTAACAGTAATTGAATACTATTCATTCTAATTGATTACATTTAATTTCAATTATTTAATTGTAATCGATTACGATTACTTATTGAATTGCCTTAGATTAAAAATTATATTTAAGAAAGTAATTGTAATTAAATAAAATTACTGATTTTAAAAAGTAATTGTAACCATGAACTCTGGTCTTCATTGGCGCTTTCGCCAAAACTGCAAATAATAATATTGAAAAATTAGTTTTTTTGGAATGTATACATATATGTAATACTAATAATGTATATAGTATAGGTACGTATAGACATATACATTCCGAAAAACGTCGTATATGTTTATAATGATGAAAACATCAAAACCTGGGAAACTTTATTTTGCAACAATACTTCTCCAAGGTATCTTTTTCGTTTTTCACAAACGCTTTTAGGCGCCCTTTCATTTATTTCAGGCAAGTAGTTTTCTTACCGCCCCATAGCACAGTCTGTGCCTTTATAGGGCAATAGGTCACAAGCTGCAGGTAAAATTCAATAGTTTAAAAGTCTTGTAAAATATGTTTTCAAAATTAAATTTGCGTTGATGACTCGATCTACGCATTGAAATTATTTTGAATATGTCGATTTTCATGTCTGATGAGTTTGACCTGGATATTTTGCATATTTCTTCAGCCAATCTGTCGTTGAAGCGGCAAAAGGAAGCATGACGACACGTGTGGTATAATACTTCTGTTTAAAAACTAAGAACGGAACGAAAATGATAAAAAAAATCAGTTTTAGTGCGTTCAATAATTTTTGATATTTAGGTTAAACTGACTGTCATTTTACGTCTTGCAAATAAGTATAAGAAAATGTGTTTAAAAAGTAAAAGTTTGTTTAAAATTACATCTAATAAAAGTAAGTTTTTTTATTCATAATGTGTAATAAAATAAAATTTTACATGAGCTGGTGACACACAAAATAATTCTAAAATTATATTTCATAATAAAATTATGGACAGTATAATTTTATCTTGCCGAAAAACGTTCTGCCACATCGTTTCTGCGCGTGAAAATTTTAGCGGTAGGGTATGGATCATATTATGATCCCTAAAATTTTAGCGCAGAAACGATGTGGCAGAATTTTTTTTCGGCAAGATAAAATTATATACATATTATGTACAATTGCCGTGATTGATAGAATTATATAGTGTCTGTAGTGCCATCTCGCGAAATTGTTGTAAAATTTTAAATATGGCCACCGTTGAAGTTTTGTCGGTATATGCAATGATTTTGTTTTTATTGCGAAATAAAAAAAACCAAATTTATTCCATTCTTATTCTCTGCTTCAGTTTGCACAAGTGCACCAGCACACCTGAAACGATTTCAGTGTTATTGGCAATTGTTTACCAAACAAAATACTTAAGAGCAAAAATTCCTGCAAAATCTTTGAACATAACGCCGTTTATGTATACATACAAATACAAACTAATCAGTCACCAAATATGCATAAAGGCCTTTAAGAAAAAAATAATTTTATTGTAAACTAGCCGTGAAGTCCGTTCTTCGCACGCATTATTCACCTAACTGGGGGTTTAGGGGAGTTGGAGGGAAGGTTTCGGATTTTTACTTGGATCAGGGGGGATACTCCATGCACATATAAAATTTCAAGTTTTCAGCTATTCTAGAGGTGTGTTAAATAACTTTTCCCCAATTAGGGGGCTAGGGGGTTTGGACTTTGCCAAACCAACGAACTAATAACTCTTCTCTCTAGAATAGGCATTTCATTTGTAAAAACTGACAAAAACGTAGCCAACATATACATTTGTCTGTCTTACTCGCACAGCTTTGTTCTAACAGAGACAACAATAACAGTTACTGGTAATTGTTATTGTTCAGGCCTGAATATACCTACAAACAAACCGAGATGTTGGCGATACTTTATATTAACGGTATGCGTATTCTAGAGAGAAGAGTTTTTAGTTCGTTGGGAGATACTCTATGCATATATCAAATTTGAAGTTTCTAGCTATTCTAGATTTATACATAAATATCTACAAATAATATATTTTCTTTCACGGTGGTCCTTTATCATAAAAATAAGTACGTTTGTGTAGAAATTTCGTTGTTGATGTTCGGAAATAATTTTGTTATAATCTAGCAATGCTATTTTAGGAAACTATTTATACAAAAATTTACTATTATTCAATGCAATAATAATCTAACCTTGACTATTTTTAATAGTGATGCACTAACAATAAAATTGACGTGTGGTTAAATTAAACCAGAATATTTTTTCTCTTTGCGAAAAGTCAAGTCAATCGGATTATTCTTTCTTTAGTTATCGTGTCCACCAAAAACGTGACATCAGACGGACAGACAGACAGACGGACATTTTCAAAAAAATAGTTATTTATGGTACTAGTAGGTAAAGTAAGATATTCAGGCCTATTCACATGTACCATTGAGATTGAAATGTGTGGCAATATTGACGAAAATTGCAAGGTCATTTACGTCAACTGTATTAAAATTGTATGGTATTGTAATTTTTGTCAATATTGAATAGATTTCAATGGTACATGTGAATAGGCCTGATTGCCCATGAGAAAATTAACCTGTAAATTTCGCCCTCACAATTATTTTTTAATGCCAATAAAATACGCCTACTTAGTCGTTATTTTTCTTCTATTTAACAACATTTTAGGACATGTGTAATCAATAGATAAAATAAAATTGTTTTATCCAATACATACAGATAATAAGACAATTACCAGCTTTATTTTAAATAGATAAACTCAATAATAACCCCCGCGTGGATTTTACTTTATTGAGTGGATAATTATTTATTTTACCCACTCAACTGTCACTTGTCAAATTATTTTCTTGTAAATGTCATTAAAATTCTTAATAAAAATATGAATTCCTAAGCTATTTATTGGATAAAACCTTGTATGGCACTCATGGGTAAACCGATATTGCCCTCTCGAAAATTAACCTGCTTGGCTGACGCCTCACAGGTTAATTTTCTCATTGGCAATATCTTACTTTACCCACTAGTACCATAAATAACTATTACATACGCCTCTGGGGAAAAGCTTATGGCTGACCCTGAAAGGGTCAACCTGTAATTATTAAACTGCTAATAAATAATAACATAAATTATTTATTTATTTCTCACTATTTAACAAAAATAACGGGTAAAAAATAATTAATTTAAATTTTGTTATTTATAGGTATTTTTACCTTTTAGAAATAGGCCTATACATAATCCAAACATAAAATTAAAACTAATAGTCCACTTTACATAAAATGATGACCATGTGTTATTCATTATGTACACATGTAACTATTTTATAATAATTATAATTATAAAATAATTGATTTTTTTAAGATAAAGTTTGAACTTTATTAGGATTTCACAAGAGTAGAGTAACGGAACTTCTCATCACGATGGTCAAGAGTCTCGACACACTAAAAAATTGAGTGTAAAATTTTACACTCGCTTTACACTCAAACTGGTACATATTTATCACACTTACAAAAGTGTAAATATTATTTTTCTACGATCTAATAGAAAAGTTAACATTTCTACAAACACAAATGAAGTTTTCTGACCGAAAAATAACCTTAGCATTTTCTGCTCGTTACCATGACAGCAAGCGCAAAATTGAATTTTGCGCGCTAGAGTGTAGGCAACGGGCAAGACAATCGTAAAACAACTGTCCAATGACAGTGTCAAGTATATGCTACGAGATGTTGTGTTCTGCCATTTTTTTGATATAAAATTATTATTTATCTTTTATCAAATCTCAATTTTGTGTGCTAAATATTTGTGTTAAATATTTGTTGTTATGAAGGAATTATGGAGAGTTACAGTGATGAGGGTTTTTCTTCTAAACCACCAGATTTGCAAAAAATTGCTGCGACCTTCTAAGGTTATAAATTTACTGCCTGAATTTTATTTATTTTAGATCGTAGAAAAAACGATGTTTGTATCACGAGCGCAAAATGTGATTTCTACTTTCGCGTGATTGCTGATCGCGGCTAGACGCCTCGATCAACAAATTTCACGCCCAAGGAGAAATCATTTTGCGCTCTTAATACAAAAAATAACTATTCCGCAGCAGGTGGTTAAAAAAAAGTGGTAACTTATCATACCTCCAAATCTTTTTAACAAGTTTCAGTGTAAAATTTACCATTCAGAAACTGAATTTCCGAGCTTTGAGCACTAAATCTGTCCCAATAACACCTTTGCACTGGTTATAGATTAACTGGTACTAGTGGGTAAAGTAAGATATTGCCCATGAGAAAATTAACCTGCGAAGCGTCAGCCAAGCAGGTTAATTTTCGAGAGGGCAATATCGGTTTACCCATGAGTGCCATACAAGGTTTTATCCAATAAATAGCTTAGGAATTCATATTTTTATTAAAAATTTTAATGACATTTGCAAGAAAATAATTTGACAAGTAACAGTTGAGTGGGTAAAATAAATAATTATCCACTCAATAAAGTAAAAGCCACGCGGGGATTATTATTGAGTTTATCTATTTAAAATAAAGCTGGTAATTGTCTCATTATCTGTATGTATTGGATAAAACATTTGTTACAAGTAATGAATACCAAAATTACAATTATATTTGTTATTTTAAGAAAAAGTATTTTGCAAAAGGATTCGGATTTTACGGACGAAATGGAGCTCTCTACAACTAGAATTATGAAACAAAAGACGTCTACCCTATCTCTATCTCATTTGTAACACACTTTCCAGCCAATCAAATAAATACTGTATTTGTTTTTCATACAACAAATACAGTATTTATTTGGTTGGCCGGAAAGTGTAGCACTGAGTGGCACGAACGAACATAGCTAATGTGAATCTGTAGAATAAGATAATTCTACTAAAATTTAGATGGCGCCAGTAATTTCTTTAATAAAAATAATAGTTACACTTTTCGTTTGGCCAAGTAAATATTGTATTTGTTCAACAAAGAACAAATACAGAATTTGTTTGGTTGGGTGGAAGTGGGAGTGTATGTATGTCTTCTATCCTTTTTGGGTAGAACTTTTGTCCCTGTCTAATCTAACGGGAGAAATCGCCATTCTATGAGAATTGGATCGGAGCCATGCCGAAATTTTGCTGTTTATAGGTGGTTTATAAAAAAACTAATTTTGATTGAAAATATAAAATTTGGAATATAGAAAATACGGGTCTTATATTTAATTCATACAGACTAGGCGATGCAACAATAATAATATTTAAATTAGTTAATGAAAGCAGTACTATTTTTTTCACTTACTTTGACTATCAATAAAAATAAGAAAGTAATAAGATATTAATAAATGAATATAATTAATAAATTAAGGTCAATAAAACTAGATTTAAATGAACTGCGTGACAATGCCTTTTAATTAATAGTATTTTTTGTAATTTAGTAATTTAAGTTCGATTATAAGATTGATTTTTTCGAAAATAGTATATCGGGGTGACCACAAAAAAAAATGGAAATTACAAGGAAAATTAACTGAAATTTTCCACATTATTTTCAGTTTCTCATTTGCTAAGAAATATTTACGGATTAAAAATTTAATTATTGAATTTAAACATACATATAGGGGTCATTCTCAAATAAACTACCCTTCTTGTGGCAATGGATCACTTTATTACATAATAGAAATATGATAATTTATAAAAAAAATAGTTAAAAAAGTATTTGAAAAACATAAAAAAAAGTATTTTCGGTGGACAAATGTGTGTTTTCGGTGGACAGTGTTTTTCTTAAAGAATTTCCGCTACTATGCTATATCAGTATTATTTTAGTTTATTGTTTATTAAACAATGTTTAACAGAGAAGATGCTGCTTAAAAATTAAAAAAATTAAATAAACAAAAATTGTAGTTATTTTTAGATAAAGGTAAAAGTAACAGAAGGGAACGCCATTTTCCAGTTTTCCCTATAGGGGGAATATTTCGAGATGTGTTACGTATTTAGACCAGCTAATGATTAGGTATGTACCTAATGTTGTTTTATTTAAAGAACTGTAGATATTTATTTTTTACTTTTTGTAGTAAAAGACTCCAGGAAGTGACTACGTAAATATAAATACACCTATCCTCAGAACTATACCGAATCTATAACTACCTAGTTATTTTCATCTTCATCTACGTAGAATCTAAAATTTCATTCGTTAAATTAGTTTAGTGTTAATTATTAGCTAAATTAACATTTACTGTTTTATGGGAAAGGAGGGTATCGTATTTTGGGCTAAATCGCCTGCAACGATAAGATTTTACATGCTTGTAGATTCATCAAAAATAAATACTTAGCCAACATTTCAGCCCTTTTTACATCCCGCAACATACTTTAATTATTTTAAATACGA
Organism: Brachypterus glaber; assembly: GCA_958510825.1. Lineage (NCBI taxonomy): Eukaryota > Metazoa > Arthropoda > Insecta > Coleoptera > Kateretidae > Brachypterus > Brachypterus glaber. The sequence continues at coordinate 1,120,786 of OY294052.1, read as the reverse complement.
ATTTTGACATATATCAATGCACGATTTGGCAACATTACACCTAACGATGGTTCGTGTCAAGTGTCATGTAATGTCAAAATAAAAATAACTTCTTCTGTGGGGCCAAGGGCTGTGTATTGTGATGTGTTGACTGCGCTTGACTGTAAAATTAAAATATTTTGTTGTTTTGTTGTTAATTTTTAAGGATTTAACATGGTGTAAAATACACATTGTGTATTACACAGTGTGTATTGGACTTATCAGACTAGTTTTTCAGTAATATTATCGAGTTGTTTTTGAGGTATGTATTTATAATATTGTAAAGCAATCAAGCAGCTCCAACGTTATATTATAGTAACCTAAAGCGTGCAGTCCCATGGGACAGTGTGACCCCAGACTAGTATTTAATGTGGCTTTCAACGTGTTAAATACCTTTATTTTCATAAAGGCTGCGACTCGTAAAATAGCACCCTCGTGCACTGAAAACTAGGTTCGCGTACTCGGTGCGTAATATACTGTTAAAACTCTGGTACTGATACACTGTAACAAAGTTTGATGTAAATTTACAATACACTGAGTGTATGGTAAACTGATCTTGGTCCAAGAAATCTCATAAATCCGGAAGAACTTGCTAGTTTCCTTACGCCATGAAAATGTGGTTGACGATCAATTACTGCTCCACCAAGCATGTCGTAGACATGTTCAATATAATTAAAGAAGATAATGAAACAGCGGCGGGGCATTTTTTTTTCGATTATTTTGTCTCAGAGAAACAAAAATTCCTTAACTTTTTTCGATCAGTTTAGTTATGAGACTGCAAAAAGTATAATAATGGTGGTAATTTGGATGTTCCCACGCAAAGAAAGACTACATAAAACTGGTTAATTGAAACGATTTAATTAAATTTATACTTACTTATATGATATTAATTTTATATGATGGAATATTTATTTTACGACTTAATTTGTTGCAATTAATTAAATCTCGGCTCGTTTTGCTTTGTAATTTTGCTTTCATGTAAAACAACTTTTAAATTATTGTCGATTAATATTTGATTAAATTGAAAATATAATTTTATTCGCAACTGTATATGTTAACCGCTGGGGTGTTTTATCGAAGGACCTTTGTGACGTGAGGCAAAAGGGACTTACTTGTATTGTTCCAGGTGTCTTCTTGTACTTGGACCCAAGATGATGTTTCCTCGGAGAAATCCAAACGAAAAATCGCGTAAGCCCTAGTTACAACTCGTTCTACGCGAAATGTTATTTATTGGATGTATTTTCCATAGCGTGATTCATTACGAATAACTATTGTTATTTTTGTTCTTTGGAAGCGATAGTGGCGTGAGGATCGCGCCCCTGACGAATTTAACGTATTGTCCGGACCGTGCTGTTTTACTAACTCTTCCAATTACACTAAAATATCGCCTGAAGCCAGGTAGTACGTCATGTAGTACGTCATGCGCATGAAACCTTATATTTATCCGCATAAGGGACTTATCAAAATCTATTATATATAGGATGAAAACTAAACAGTAAATGTAATACATATATATTACATGTTTTATTAAAGTTTGGGAAATACGTGATTTCTTGTCCCACTGTTTTTACGCCTGGAACTGTCCTGTATTGAAAAATAGAGGCCAGTAAACTAATTATTACTGGTCTGCAATTTAAATCATTAATTTCAGCTAGATGGCGCCACCGATTAAAATATCATTATTAATGCTTAAATCAAGATGGCTGAACTGCTGTTGTCATGATACATGTTACGTTAATGGTATAGGCAAATAGCGTTTAAAGGGGGGGGGGCAAACTCTACACTTAACATCGCGATGGACTGCCCTTAAATTAAAATCAAAATTCAATTATATCTAGGACCACCTTAGTACACATATATTATGTGAAAGTTGGTAGTGGACAATTACGCACGTTAATAATCGTCTTTTTATAGCAGTGAACATTTCATGCTTCTTTTATGAAAATGCATTAATTTTATCGGCGAAAAGAATACTTCATGCGATGTCATCAAGAAATTTATGATATATAGGTATTTAATGATAATTTATTGCCCGTATGTTGAAAACGTAATCATTTTTGTTGATTTCACAACGAAATACCAGCAAACTTTTGTTTTTTTTTCTGTTCACGATATCGCCATCTCTGGCTTAAAAGACTGCCGAGGAAAATGCTAAAATTGTAGGTACTCAAAGCTGTGAAAGATGGGTTTAAATCAAAGAACTTTTACCTCAAGAAGGAACATGATGAAATCTACCGTATGCTTTGTTTGAAGCGTGAACCAACTACGGTGAGGGGCTGGTGGACTAAGTGTAAACAATAGTCACTCCTATTGTTTACACTTAGTACGCGAAAAGAGAGAGAACGAATGTGTAAACTCACAGTCTGATGTCGTAAAATGACTGACAGGGGTACAGTGTTGCCGATTGGAAACGTATACTTTGGATATTTTATTGTAAATTTTAAGAAACATTAGTTCTGTAGGAGTTTTATATGAACTAGTAGTTTAATTTTTATAGATTTAAATATACTATATTATTAAACATAATTATAGTATACACAATAAAGTTATTTACATTTTTAAGTATAATGATTTGAATTCATGATAAGGTGGAAACTACGCAACATCGCTACTAGGTAGCCTGAAAGTCGACATCTACATTTTACACCACAAAGCTGTATCGCGTTTCTGTTAGTAAATAAAAAAAACAAAAAGATGACACCTTCATAAACATTGGTCTGAAATTACTTCTTGAGGTAAAAGTTCTTTGGTTTAAATTTAACATGCACAAGCTATTTCCGTGCACCGAGCTTTTGTTGTGGATACGATCTTGACAATCGTTTCCTTTAAATCCGGAGGGGGGAGGACTTCAGCTAACCGTGTGGCTAAAAATATTAAAATTTTAGAACAAAATAAGCACATGAACTAAAATCACCGAGGGGCTAAATTAAATACGAGGGGCTAAGCCCCCTAGCCCCCACCCTAGCTGCGCCTTTGTTTCTTTTCCAAGTATCTTTTGGTCACATAGATATATCTATGCAATTAAAAGCGTTTTGTATAAAATTTACTGTTTATTTTATTACTTATTGATAATAAGTTATTATCACATAAATTATAACAAAATAAACATTTGTTTCCTAGTTTTATAAAGTTCTAATAAGGAAGGTGACCTCACATTAAAATTAAATTACAAATTTGTAATTAATTTGTAATAATTATCGTGCATTATTAGGTATATAGATATTTAATGTAAGCGGTGTAAAGATAATAAATAATATTTACCTTCATCTTAATTAAATAAATTACTTGATTTTAATTTATTTGAACTGATAAACATAAGTACCCTAACTTTAACCTGTGTTATTTCAATGTTTTAATATTAAAGACATCATGGGTGTAGTAGTCTACCGCGTCTGTACATGACAAGTCTACTAGCCAACTAGCGTGAGTTCGATTCTAACTGGCGCTGATTTGATTTTTCAGTTAATTAATAATTGATACTTGGCGAAGGCGTAAATGAAGCGGGGACTCCCTATAAAAACTGGTTCGAAAGTCAGTATAAGCCGGTGGTTCCCTCTACCACTAGCCCACACAAGTCTTGGACTTAGGGGATTCTTAATTAAGTAGAATAGTACGAGGTGAAACAAACATGGATGTATGTATGTATACTGATTCAAATAGCTAAAGCGAATTGACCGTTTTTTTCAGGAGTGTGCCTTGTTGCCAGATTAAATATTTATTGAATTAATTTTATATAAAAGTTTTATTCATATGATATAAAAATCTAAAATTTATTATGTTGTTAAATTTTTATAATTGAACATAACTTGGAATAATAGTATTTTAATTTTAAAAAGTATATTTTTGAAATATATTAAAATTTAAGCTATGAAAGATACAGGTAGTTTGCGATTCTAAATTAGACTCGGCAACATACCCTGTGCAACGTTGCCGGGTAACTTTTGGTGACTTTTGGGCGTTTGACTATCAACTTTGACAAGTGTTTTGAGGTTAAAGTTTATATTTTTCGATTTATTTTAATAATTTTCCTAATTTCTATTTCTTTTTTGATTTTGTGTTATTTTTTAATAACCAAATACAAATCTGTGTTTTTGAGACAAAAACTGCTTTTTTCAAAGCAGTTTTTTCTGTTGTGTTTTTTGTTCTGTTTTTACATTTGTTTAAAGTTTGTTTTAAGTTTTTGAATTTTGTTGTGTTTTTACTCTTGTTTGTTTTGCAATTTTTAAAATGCCAAAACATTAAGTGTGGAGGTCAAAGAGTTAGTGGCTTCTTTAAAACGTTCTTTTTTTGAGGAGGAATGAGGCAATAATGGTCCATTTATCCCTCTAAACAATGTGAGAGAGGTAAGCAATACATTTTTGTATATAAATATTTAAATTAACTTTAAAATTAATTTTTAGCAGGTTAGTATGGCTCTTGGTATAAGCATAGGAACTGTACACAGAATTTCTGCACTTCAAAACAGTGGTATAGCAATGGAACCACCAGTCAAAAATAAAACCATTAAGAGGCCTGCTACTGGTATTGATGGGTTTACTGAAAATGCCATCAAGAATACGATATACACTGCATATGAAAGAAGTAAGTATGGGAGTGTTCAAGTATTACATAACGCGCTAGAGGGGGGGGTGGGGGTCTCCAAAACGTTTCGCCGCGTTACAGATTCTTGTTCAAGAATTGTCAAAGAATTGCTACAGATACTTTGTCAAGATACTTGGACAAGTCTTTAGCAAGAATGTAGCAAGAAAAATTGACAAGAAATCGAAAAGCAATCTCTATCATGATCAAATTGTACTTGTTATAGTAGGTCAAGATTCTTGAACAAGAATCTTGTCAAATTGCTTGCTACAAACTTGACAAACAGACTTGACAAAGTATTGCTAAACGCTCTGCTTCCAGAATCTTGCTAAAGTCTTGTCCAAGTCTGGATACAGAATCTTGATTAATTCTCTCAAGAATTGTCCAATTCTTTACAAAGAACTTTGTCAAGTGCTCTGGTCAAGACAATTGTCCAAGATCAATTTACTAGGGCATTAGAAAAATGAGTCAAGATATGGGGTAATTGAAAATTGTTGGGCGCATTCACCAAAATAAAAAATAATTTTTAAAAATCTTTTGACGCATAAAAAATCGCTGCAGGCGGGAATTCTTATTGATAATAACACTAAAATTCTAAAACACCAATGATTCTATTTTTTTATTTACAGAAGAGCATTTAACATTGTCCCTCCTATATTTGAAACTGCAAGAAGCTGAATTTTTTTAAGGAAGCCATGAGTCTCTCAGGCTTGTTTTATTAAATATTGGATTTAAATGGTCCAAGGATAATCCTAGGAGAGGACTTATGGAAATTCCCTACATAGCCCGTAAACGTATACAATTTTTAAGGGAGTATACAAAAATTCAAAAAAAAATTCTATTAATTTGTCTTTCTTGATGAAACATGGATTTTTCAAAATGGCACTCTAGGTCATTTGTGGCAAAATAGTGACAAAAGAAGCGTCAGAACTATGCAGGTATGCAACTCATTTTTTATGATTTTTATTTTCCTGTAAAAATCTTAAATGTCTTATAAAAACCTGGAATTTCATTGCAGTAAATAAAAAAAAACAGGAATTTGCATGGCATCGAATTTGGCTTAAAAAGTAAAAAAAGGATATTTTGGGCGTTATGTAAATTTTTTCTTTTAGACCCCCTTGCCTCCGTAACATTTCGCCACGTTTAATTGGAACATTTTATATATTGTGTTAATTTCAGCTAGACTCCCCCAGGTCAGTGAAACCATTGTTGAACAGCCCCCCAAGAGAATATTAGTAAATCAAATAGGGGCGGATCCAGGATTTTGCTCTGGGGGAGGCAATTTCTGTCCGATTTTACCTATCTTTCACAAAACTTGTTCTAAACAAAAAAAAATTGCTTGACTATTGGGGGAGGCAGTTGCCCCCACCCCCTTGTTCTAAACAAAAAAAAATTGCTAGACTATTGGGGAAGGCAGTTGCCCCCACCCCCCCCCCCCTGGATCTGCCTCTGATATCAAATTGATATTTGATTTTGAAACCCTTTTGTTTTTTTAGGTATATAATTCTTAATGCTGGAAATGCAGGGGGATTTATACGTGGAGCAGAACTAATATTTTCATCAAAAGACAAAAAACAGGATTACGACGGTGAAATAAACCAGGATAATTTTTTTAATTGGTTTGAGAACCAACTAATTGCCAACCTGGAGGAGCCTTTTGTAATAGTATTGGACAATGCTTCTTATCATAATGTATTCGTGGAAAAAAATCCAACAACTAACCGGATAATCCCACAAATTCAGAAATGGTTGGAAAACAAAAATATTTATGTTGCTCCCCTTGTCATTGAACAGAGTATAGATAGTGAAGACGAAGAAGAATAATAAGTAATGCAGTTTTTGATAATATATCAACTTTAAATTTGGAAAACCTTAATAACATAACCCAAATAGTTTTTTGGTATTAATTTGATGTTTGGGGGCACAAAAAGCGGATTTTTTTTATGGAAAGGGGGTTTGTGTGCTCATACATCATAAAATTCTTCATTCGACCATATACCTTTTTTTACATTTTTTTAGGGGATTAAGAATGTGTTGAAAATGGTAATTTTATTTAAAATTTCTTTACAAATATCAAAAAAAAAATAGTTTAATGATTAATTTTATGACACAAAAACGTAAATTATACTTTTAAATAAATTAAAAAAAAAAACAAGAAACCCGTATTTTTCAACAAAAAAAAAATAAATGAAAATCACCTTCAAAAAAAAATATAAAGTTGAAAATGATATGGTCAAAAACAGAATTTAATAAAATTTAAAATGACGTATCACATGGCCCTTCTTTTTATTTAAAATTTTTTCTCCTTGTCCCCCTACCTTTATTGTGCCCCTAAACATAAAATATATACCAAAAAATTACTTGGGCTATGTTATTTAAGTATTCCAAATTTCAAGTTGATATCTTAAGTCGTTTAAAAGTGAAAGGAGGAGCAGACATGCACTGTAGATTTACAAGATATATTTTGTTTTAATGTTGAGAAATAAACTAAAACAAGTTTTTTTTTGTCTTATTACCAAAATTCCTCTTTTCTACAAATTGTTAAATATGTTAATTAATATTTTAAAATGTTCAATAATAAAATTAATAAACATTTTCAAAATTTATATATTTTTATTTGTTGTGTGGCAACTGGTTGGCACTAAAATTAATATGTATGCTGGCATAAAGGGCTGGACTGACCCAGCTGGGGCCCAGGGAAACTTTTTTCCCATGGCAGAAAATTTTAATAAAAAAAGGTCCCCACCTCTGATGCTGGGCCCTGGGGAAATTTCCCCCCTGCATCTGGCCCTTCCAACATACATGGCTAAAAGAGTCCATAGTTTTGTCATGAAAAGTCCGTAGGTATGGTATCAATTCACATTCTGTATATGATGTGATGTTATCAGGGGGCTCTTGAGGTATTTTTTTTTTTGGAGGGGAGGGCAGAACAAACATTTCTCAACTAAAGATTGAAAAATTTCCCAAATCTAAAATAGCTTTGCCCCTGGCAGAAATTTTTTACGACTAAAAAAAAAAGATCAAAAGATACTTGTCTCTGATTTTTCCAACTGATACTACCAATTTCCCAACTGTATGTACCACACTCTATTTTTTACTACTACATTTGATGAAAAAAACAGCTCAACACCTAAACAAATTTCCCAACTTTTACCCTAGCTGATAATTTTCCTATTTGGAAAGTAGATTTACACAATTAAGGTGTGGCTGGGGGGTGTTTTATCACTAAATTTATACTCAAAACTATTTTTTTCTAAATCATTAATTTAAAATGCAAAAACAATTTTTATTATCCATATTTAATTGACGTTTTTAGGTTATGTTTACACGAAATAAATCCGGCAACAGGGCACACTCCTGAAATAACGGTCAATTCGCTTTAGCTATTTGAATCAGTATATGTATGTATGTATGTATGTATGTATGTATGTATGTATGTATGTATGTATGTATTGAATATACATGTTTCAGTTATTAAGGAATCCACCAAAATCGAAAAAAAAATTATTTTTAAACAGTGATTTATTTTAAATTCTGGAAATTCAGTTAAATAATACTTAATAATAATATTATGTAGTATATAAAAAAGTAATAAAAACTTAGTAAAAACCACAAACTTTCTTTCCATTAACTTGGCAAACCAGCTGATAATCCTATCAGGTTTCGTTTTTGTTATATTCACTTTGAGCATACTTGATTGAATCGACACAAAAAAAAATCTCGGTATGCGGGTACTTTAAACAAGAAAGTACTTTACAATAATTGTATTTTTAGACCTTATAGTAACAACAACAACAACTAGTATATTAAAGTACTATGAAACGAGTGCTTTACACAATTTTTTCTATTTTGCCCTAAAATTTAAAAAACTTACATTTAAATTGATGACTGATTTAGGGATTTTTGTTTTGGGTTGGCATTACAGTTTACACTATGTTTAAAATTCTAAGAACAAATGATATTTTGATATATTTTAAAAAGTCATCTCTTCTTTTTTCACTGCAATTAACCAGTCCGCAATTTTAACACGATAAAAAATAACCCAAACACAAAATTTTGTAAAAAATTAAACTATAAATCGACATTGACATTTGCACGCAAAACGTCAAGAGATAGGCTTTTGTATGTTGCCAACCCAACAGAAAAAAAAGTAGAGACCTCTTATGGGCTTATAAGAACACGCAAAATGCGTGTGATTATGAGCTTATAAGAGTCGCAAAATAGAAAAATATATTTAAACTTCTTGAACTTATTTCTGGATAACCCTTCGCGTTATATTTTGAATGACAAGGTAGAGTTTAAATGAGTTTTCTGCAAATAGTAAAAAAGGCTAAAAACATGAACGTCTACGCAGGAGTGCTTATTTAGACAAGTAAATGAGTTATTGGAATAGTAATTAAGCACTTGTGTACGCATGTATGCTTTATGCATCTGTTTGACATTTTAACTTATATTTAAACTTAGGTTATATTTAAAGATCTGAAAGAAAATTTTAAAAATTAATTATAGGTGTAATGAGGAGTAGATTTATGAATATTTGTTTTGCTAAGAAACAGAAAATCATCAAGTTTTTAACTCCCAAAAAAGACGGAGGGTCACTAATCATGAAGCTGAAGTTTGCAACGTTTTTTTGCAACAAAAATTCAAAAAGTATATTAAAGTACCAGTTTCATAACATACGTTTTTAGCGCACGAGTACAAGTTTAGAAAACAAAGGCTTTCGGCGAGTTCTCTAAAGTACTAGTGTGCTAAAAACGTGTTATGGAATATGTGCCTTAATATACTATTCAGCTTCATCACTAATCAGCTGAGTTACACAATTTTGATGCAGTTTTTTGTTTGAAAGAAAATTTTACTGAGATAGTTACAAGCTACATTGAAATTTAAAAAAAATATTCTTTGCCCTTAAAATGAAAAAATGTCAACTTTCTCAATAACTATAAAAAATATAGAGAGTTTAATTTGGTTTATCACGATAGGAAACTTTTGGCATTAAAACAAATGAACCCACTCTAATCATAAGGAAGAAATAAAAAATGTAATATATGTAAAGTGGGTTATACGAGTCACATCATTTTAAAACTTTTAAATATCCCTGTTCAATTATGCATTTTAATGCATAGTAATAGTTATGGGTGAAATTTACAATTATTTTGTAAAAAATGTGTGAATATCTCGCGAATAAGAGAAAATATCAACATTTTGAAAAAAGGCCCATGTGATATATCAAAGGTAAAAACTTTTGACGTTAAAATAAGTTCCTCCACTCTAGCCACATAGGTAGGGGGATTGGGGTGCATTTAAAAAAAAAAGTGCTGTGACACATTAATTTTTAGCTCTTAAAAATCTGAAATCTGAAAAAAATTATAAGCCTGCTATCAAGAATTCCAAAAAAAATATAAGCTAAAATTAAACATAAAATTAATATATTACAAAAAGAAATAAATAGGTGCATGATTTGCCGAGCTTCAAATTTCAGTTTTTCAGAAACAGTCACGCAATTCGTCATTTGTTTGGTTTAACACGAAACCATAATTATAACATTAATAATAACACTAGTCTACAAATTTCAACTTTTTTTGTGTCCACGAAAGTTTTCAACACATTCCCCTAAAAACTGGTTCGAAAGTCACTTGAAACCAGTGGATCCCTCTACTACTAGCCCACACAAGTCCTGGACTTGGGGGATGCTTAATTAAGTAGAATAGCGCGAGGTTAAACAAACATGTAATATTAACAAATATGTAATTTATTAAAGCACTTATTCCAAAACGGCTCAAACAAAAAATTGATTCTTGATGGGTAAAAGTGTGTTAAAAAGAACGAAAAACCCTGTAAGCTAGTGTAATATGTTTATTCTACCAAAAAAAATAGCGTCACATTATTTGGGGACACTCGTAAAATATTGTTTGCAGAAGTTATTAATAAGTTAAGTTTTATTATAATAATAAAGTTTAAAATAATATTTGTTGTTTTTCAAAATACATTGTGTATTACAAATCTACGTTTACGCCTTGATCGTTAAATTTGTCAAGTTGTGGGATAAATGAGCTTTTTTATGTATTATTTAAAAAATGAACAAGCCATGCTTTGTATTTCATGCTAATATTTATTATTATTATTATAATATAATATTTTGAAATCAACTTGAGGTGATATTTCGCAAAAACAAACTATACTGCCGTTCTAAGCTGAAAGGTCCTATCTACATAGGTTTAACATATACAGATAGGACCTTTTAGCTTAGCAAGGCAGTATAAGTGCAGTACCGTACAGTGCAGTACAGCGTTTTTTAAGAAAATGTATTAACAGCGCCAAAAACTGCATAACTCGTAAATGATTTAATCTAGAGAAACTTTGTTTTTGCAAACAGTTAGCTAATAAATAAGGTACTCTCATTCCAAATTTGAAGAGATTATCTTTATTTGTTAAAAAGTTATAGCAAATAAACGTGGACCCCTAGTAACCGGAACTACTAGTAACTGGAGGTCCAGGATTATTTGCTATAACTTTTTAACAAATAAAGCTGATCTTTTCAAATTTGGAATGAGAGTACCTTATTATATTAGCTATACGTTTACAAAAAAACAAGTTTTTTTCTATAATAAATAATTTAAGAGTTTGGACTTTTTGGTGCTTTTCCTTAAAAAACGTTCTGAAGTACACCTACAACGATAAAATTACAGCTCGTCAAACGTAGGAAGAGACGTAAATATGGACACGCCCCAAACCACGCACTGAATTCGCAAGTTTTTAGAGGTACGCGTTCCGCCTACCTTTCTTTCTTCGAATACTTTCCCTTTCTTTCTTGTACGCAGTCCGTCAAATATCCACGTCTCTTCCTACGTTTGACTAGCTGTACCTCTTGTTGATTTACCTCGACATATTTTAAATCATATTTTAGCTCAATACTTGCAAAAAAATCTTTAGAGCTATTATCCAGAATAGGGAACGTTCAAGTATTACGTAACGCAAAATGTACCAAAATTCATACACTCCATACCTCGGTTCTCGCGTTATTCAAGGCTGTAGAGATTTCATATTTTGGCTACCCGCCCTAATACACCCCCTATTAGGGGGGGGGTAGCCAAAATATGAAATTTCTATAATCTATAATAACGCGAGAACCGGGGTATGAATTATATGAATTTTGGTACAATTTGCGTTACGTAATACTTGAACGTTCCCATAGGTAAAAATCAAGACAATCCTATGTGACGAATCCCCGTAAAACCTAGACGCTTTTAAGCATCTAGCATTTAAAAACGGATAGCGCGTCGGGTTTTTAGTCACAATTTTTCATGATAACATTACATTTTTTCGTGATAACTTTTTTCTTGAGTGGCTTAAAAATAAAAAGTCACAACTATAGTAACGCGTATTTTATAAAATACTAGTTTCTGCAAAAGTTAAGCCGTTAACAGAAAAGGTTCGTCTCGAATTCGTCAGTACTTAATAATAATTATAAATATTATAATTCTTGTTCGCCATTATCTAACTTTATAGCTTTTAAATAAACTACGATAGCTTTAGGCGGTTAAAGTGACTGTAATTTACAGTTTAAGGCGTTTTTTTATAATAAAAAAATAAAAGTATATTTTGTTTATATCTACTTTTAGATTTATTTGGACGTAAGATCTATTTAATTATAGGGGAGTGAAAGACTTTCAGTGAAAGTAATCATGAATGAAATGAAAGTGATGACAAAATCTTAAATATAATCAATAAATATGTTACATATCACAAGATACGTATCTTAAAAAAAAAGTCCGTTGTTCAAAAAGTCTATCTGTCTGTCCATTTATCCGTCCGTCCGTCCAAATTTTCAAAACTTTTGGATTTTTTCGAGACAAACGGTGATTTTTGTACTTCCTTCACGGGACTATTAGGAAATAAAGAAATGAAAGATTTGTTTATAGCAAGAAGTTAATAATCTCTCTAGAACAAGGGCCAACCTACAGTTAAGCCTTAATAAAAGTTAACCGTTGATTGCATACCTTGTCTATAGTTATTTAAATTTTTATTGATGCAACCACAATGCTTCTAAATCTAAAGCTCTATGCATTTTGTACTATGTAATCTTACAAATTTTTCTATGCAAAGCCGCCGTCTAAAGAACACAATAAAATTCCCAACATGCCAAAGTAAACGTCCATTGATTGCACTAGGGTCACTCCATCCAGCAGCTGTTTTTTCTACTACCGGCGCTGTATTGAAGCGTGGCATAGACAAAGAACATAGATGAGCTGTCATCTGAAGGTTATATACAAATTTACGAGTCCTCCATTTTGATCGGAAGTTACGTCAGAAATCAGCCGGGAAATTTAAATTAGTGGGTAAAATGTAAATAAATAAACGACATAACCTTACTTTTTAATGTTTTCTTATGTTATATTAAAAAAAAATCAAACTTACCTAAAAAATATGATAATGCTGTCTGCAGGTAGCAGTCGTTTTATGTTTCTACAACTTTTTATAAAACACGTCATTGCAAAGACTTTATTAGTTCTTTGAAAAAGCACTATAAAATATACAAAAAACACAGAAAGACTTTAAAAGTTCAAAAACGCTATTATATAGTCTATAATAAAATAAAATGTTCACCCTTCTAGCACAAAACACCAAACGCGTAGAAAAAATAACAGAAAAACCTCAAAAACAAAATCAAAACATACATAAATTAGGTTATGTTAACCTGTTGCACGAATATGTTAGAGGTGTGTGCGAAGAATTATATTTTTATATTTAAATTACTGGTAAAAATAAATAAATATCTGTGTAGTATAACATATTGATTTAGTTTTTACATATATAACAAACTGTTGCAACAAAACAACGACAAAAAGAAACTTTTACTGACTACTGAAGTGAAATGAAAAGACATATCTCTAACAAAGAAAATATTCCTATTTAACGCAACACAGTGTTACCAACATAAAATATATATTTTTTTACTTTATGTTGGACAATTGGAATCAAAATGGAGGACGCATTTAGTCGGGACGCAGAAGTATGCGCAGACGGTCAAAAATCAATCTATTTGTTTATTTTGTCTATGAAGCGTGGCAATGTTTTACTTGCTCAGGAGCTGCCGTGGGATGGAGTGACCCTACTGACAAGCAGAAGTATGCTCTATAGATGAGAAAATAAGCACATTCTACCTATTGTTTGTTACTTTAAAATATATATATTGCTGCTAATTTAAATCGTTCTTATTTCATTAGCTCATTCTTTAAGGGGTATTGTTCGATCTAAGGGTTCAATGCTTTAAAATACAGTGTTTATAGGTGGGAACCCGGTACATGTTATCCTGTAGATGAAAAGAACTTTTATCCAATACATACAGATAATAAGACAATTACCAGCTTTATTTTAAATAGATAAACTCAATAATAACCCCCGCGTGGCTTTTACTTTATTGAGTGGATAATTATTTATTTTACCCACTCAACTGTCACTTTTTCAAATTATTTTCTTGTAAATGTCATTAAAATTTTTGATAAAAATATGAATTCCTAAGCTATTTATTGGATAAAACCTTGTATGGCACTCATGGGTAAACCGATATTGCCCTCTCGAAAATTAACCTGCTTGGCTGACGCCTCGCAGGTTAATTTTCTCATGGGCAATATCTTACTTTACCCACTAGTACCATAAATAACTATTTTCCCGTCATGAACGAACGCATAGCGTAAACTGTTCATTTCGTTTGTGCTGAAAATGAACCTGATAGTTTAATACAAAAAACTAGGAAAACTAGGATTGTTCCCGTAATCAAGTTTTTTTCACTTGGGATCTATTCTATTTCTAAACATAAATTACTTGAGTTAACCTAGAAAATTCTTTTTAAAAGAGTTGTAATTTTTAAAGGTACATTTTCAACGTAGAAATATGTTTCTTATATTGCAATACAGTGCACCATTTTATTTTTGTACTTTCAATGCCGTGTTGGCTGCCAAAAAATGTACGGCACAAAGGGCAACGCTCCTCGATGCATCGAGACGCTTGTACGTTGCCAAATTTACATATCGACGTCTCTAAGAAAACAACTTAAAATTTATTTGTTATTCTTTTAGGTAACCCCTTATTCTTTGAAGGTACTTTTGAATCGGTTTTAGAGAAAATAAAATTTAAGAAACTACGTAAGGGAACGTTCAAGTATTACGTAACGCAAAATTTGGCCATTTTTGACGTAACGTTTTCGAGAAACTAACTTGATTTATGTACATGATACAAAAATTTAAACAAAATCAAATTAAACTCAAATACTCCGCAAATAATACATGTACTCCATAGGGATAGAATAAATCAATATTTTTCTATTAAATCTGATGGAATATTAGCTATAGGTATAGCTATGTAATTTTATTGAGTGCATATTTATTTTACTACCATGGTTACCTAATTTACATAGGCTCTTGAGTTTATGAAGCCGCAATCGACCCTTAACACTTTAAAATCCATCTTATACCTTTATTAGTTATACCACGCAAAGTAAATAACTATCAAAAACCAATACAACCTGAAAAAAAAACAATTTTTAATTTATATTATTTTTTTGTTTTCAAAAATTCCTGTTCTAAAAAAAATATTTAAAAAAAAATGTAAAAAAATATTATTTTTTTCTGTGTGACTCACTATGCAATAACAGCGTCGACATAAAATAGTAAAATATAGTTTGAAGTGTCTATTTTAAAAATCAGTTTTTATATTTTTTCTCAGTTACACTATTTCTGCACCAAAGTACTGATTTTATTTTGTTTCACCCCAAACACTATATATTTTTGGAAACGAAGGGGCGTAAAAACTAATTTTCGTTTGCATTAAGTGTGAATAGAGCGTCTATTTATATATAAAAGATACTTTGGGGTGGATAGAAATCTTGTCATCAAAATACAATTCGTCAGTTAATTTAGGCACCCACTGTATTGTAAATAAGCAATTTCCCTTTATGCAATGTAATCTAAAATTTAGATTATGACAATTTTTAATCTAAAATTCTAATTTACTAATTAAAATTTGTCTTATGGAAATATGTATAGGGACACTTTTTTTAACGGCTGCCAAAATTTTATTTTTAATCTTTTATACGTGTTTTTTTTAGATATCATATTTGAATTTGAAGATCTATAGTTTATATGGTCCACTTGGAAAAGGGCCTGCATTTTTTCTGGTTTTGGCGCCTTCATTCTGGGGGACCTAAAAAGCCCTAGCACCGCAGGCGAAAATTTTTATGTATTTGAAAATCTATAGACCATATATGGTCCACGAAAAAGGGCCTGCATATTTGCTTGTTTTGGCGACCTTATCGTTCTAAGGGATTCTAAAATTTTTAGATTTTCTTATAGGATTTTGAGGGGAGCCCGGGCATCCAGCCCCCCCCCCTGGATACGCCCTTGATAGTGTACACAGAGAATGTGCAAAGTTTCCTTATTAAGTATCATCATTTTCCGCATTTTTCCTAAACTATTAGCCATAGTGGAAAATCTGTGTGATTTTCCTATTTGGAAATGACAAAGAATTTATTTTAGATGAGTGTAAATGTAAAAAAATTTATTAAACTACTATTATAACGCATTTTATGTGATAAATTGAAGCATAAATATACATGCGACATTTACTGCGGTTTGGCACGAACAATAGTATATTATAGTATTTTTTTCACTACCAGTACAATTAATTAGGTATTTATTTATTTTACTAAAATTTAATGAAAAAGCTTATAAATTTAAAATATCACGCTGGCCGTTCGCGGCCATTAAAAAAACAAATGAATAACTTGACATTTCTGGCAGGAATTTTCTGGTGATCTGCTAAAATTATTAAGTTAGAAAGTGTTTCCGTGTTAAGTGTAATAAAATATATAAAAATGGAAAGTGAAATGCAAAGTGATGATTCTGGTACTCCCCCAGAAATAAGGGGACAGGCGAAAACTGTGAGGGAGAATCTGTTGCCTCAAAAATCAATATATGGGGGTTGTACCTCTAGTAATCTATGATCCTTACGGTAATATATGGGTTGTATGATCTATGGTTGAATATGATGGACCAATGATTTTCACTTTTTAAAGTGTTTTTTGTAAAACATTTTTTATAGGTGCTAATTTATTTAATATTTTTTAATTTATCATGCAATAAATAAATTTGGTACCTAAAGACACTTGTAAATAGCAATGTGATTTAATAATTAAGTGAAACGTCAGATGCCAAAACAGCTGAATAAAAATTCATTATTAACCATGGTCCAATTTCATTATTTTTAGAACCTCTGACGTCATAGGTAGAGAAATAATATTTCTACCAATGAAAAGAACAGTAATAAAGATGTGCTTTTAGGCTGGTAGTGAAAAAAATATTTTCTAGCTAACCTATGATCGGTTACTTATCATTTAAATCAAATTTACCGAAATTTAGTACACACTAAAAAATTAAGTGTAAAATTTCGGTTTCGGTTAACACTCAAACTGGTAAGTATACCGGAAAGGAAATAGGATTGTTTTCAGTCCGATCAAAGCTTTTTTTTTTTTAATTTTAAAAAATTCCTTATTGTAAGTAATGGGGTTCTCTGACCAGTTTTGAGGGCAAAATACAAGAAAAACTATAGTTGACGGACATCCTTTCAATTTCGCATGTCCCGGGACATTAGTCGTATATCCCAAGGATATCCAGAAAGGTATGTCCTGAGGATATACTGCTCGTATATCCCAAGGATATACGGTATCTCCTTCGTACATTCCAGGGACGTCCCGTGGATGTCCTTTCAGATGTTCCTGGGATATCCTATGATGGCTTTTCCTTCGTTATTTTAAATTTACCGCGTTTTTGTGACTTTAATGGCGGATGTTATTGTCAGTATTTGTGGTCTGTTTATGTGAGAGTTTTTAGTAAATATTTATATTGTTTTACTCTGTTGGACAATTTCGTGAGTATTACTCCTCCCTGGAATCTCTTTGTGAATTTATTGGCTTAAATTTAAATAACTTGCACCTTGGTGTAAGCTGCTAATAGCAATATTTCACAAAAAAAAAATAATAAAAGCAATACTATTTGATACATAATTAGTAACTATCTTTAGGACAGATGTACAGTATATCCTCAGGACATACCTGCGGGATATCATTGGGATATACGGTTCGGAAGTCCCTCGACTTCCCGTTTAGTAACAAAGTATATCCTGAGGATGACCTACGGATATCTATAGCCGAAATCATATATCCAGGGGATGTCGAAAATCCCAAAACGGATATCCTGGGGATATCCATTGCATAAACCTGTGCTATCTGGGTCTAAAATCGAGTAACTACAGCGATATGTCAAGTCCGCGGATCCCTATATGGAAACATGCATGAAAACACCCACACTCTCAAGAAATAAACAATTTGTGGGCTAGTAGCATATTTAACGAATTAAAACAATCAAAAGAGTGAAATAAGAATAAATGAATAATAAGGTGTCATTTATGTGTTACGTCAGACAGTGTTTTTAGGTAGAACGTGTCTGTATTTAATAATGTCTATATTTAATAATTTCTTGAATAATGTATTTATAATATTTATTTATATTATAATAAGACAATTAATAGCTTTTTTTAAATAGATAAACTCAATAATAACCCCCGCGTGGCTTTTACTTTATTGAGTGGATAATTATTTATTTTACCCACTCAACTGTCACTTGTCAAATTATTTTCTTGTAAATGTCATTAAAATTTTTAATAAAAATATGAATTCCTAAGCTATTTATTGGATAAAACCTTGTATGGCACTCATGGGTAAACCGATATTGCCCTCTCGAAAATTAACCTGCTTGGCTGACGCCTCGCAGGTTAATTTTCTCATGGGCAATATCTTACTTCACCCACTAGTACCATAAATAACTATTCTCTGCTGTTCTCGGTCGAATTTTCAGTGCTCATTAACCTTACTTTACCTCTGAATTAAACCTGCGTTTGTTTAGCAGAATCCTTAATAAGGATTTCTTATCCTCTAGTTTCGAAATTTCCTTGTATTTACTTCGAATTTTTTCATTTTTCTTGGCATTTCCTTTGCATTTACCTTAAATTTTACATCAAATTTCCCTATAAATACCCGCACTGATCTGATTTTACCCTGCTAATTTAAATATATGATTAAATTAAAAATTCTTTTTAGAACTGAAGTGAACAAGTGAATATCCTTAGAAATAATTTAAAATTCCTGTTGTCCGACCCTGTTATTGTAATGAAAGTATCAACTCTGGTAATAACCCTGGTTTTGGTCTGTGTTAAAACCTCGGTTAAAACCAGAAATATTTTTCCGCTATGCTCTGCATTTCTTTCTATTACTCCTAAATTTTCCTGCTTTTTTCTGACATTTTCCTCGAGATTTTCGCTGACTATACCCGTTATTTCTCCAGGACTACACTTGCCAATTATTTCCTCTGTTTTTGTTCGTTATTTCCACTGCTTTTGCCTGTTATTTCCCCTGCATTTACCCGTTATTTCCCCTGCATTTCCCCTGCCCTTTCCGTTATTTTCTCTGCTTTTTCCTGTTATTTCCTCTGTTTTTGTTCGTTAATTCCACTGCTTTTGCTTGTTATTTCCCCTGTATTTACCCGCTTTTGCCTGTTATTTCCCCTGCTTTCCTTTTCTACAATTATCAGCTTGGAAAGATATAAATTTTTATACACAGCACGTGTGATTTACCACAAAAAAATCAATATAATTTATGACAACTAGATAGATATTATCTGCTCATAAATAAAAACAATGTAAGTAAAAAAGACGATGACAGTAAAACGAGAAAATAAATTAAAAACATAATTTGTAGTGTTAAAGGCGGATACCATTGTATGTATAGTTCAAAATTACAGAAATGTTCATTTATTTATAGAAAATTCAGCTCTGTACAACAAACACAGTATTTACGTTGCATTTTATACCATTGTCACAGAATGATGACTAAATTAATTAACTAAAACTAATGTTAAATTAAATATTAAGCTCGGTTTAATTTACCTTAATTGAGTATGAGATAATCCAAATTTAAAATCCTATGTAAAAAGCACTGGGAATCTTAATAATCACTGAAATTCACACTTTTCTATTAGGAACTAAAGTTTAATTGAGGAACCAATAGTACAACACGTTATTTTCATGTCAAATTACCGAAAAATAATACGTTATTTGGACGGATTTAACTAATAACTTACAATTTTGACAGGAGGTAATATAAACGTCCGCACGCAAGTCGCGACTTTCAGAATAATATGAAAGAATTTAACACGACGGAGACGCGAAAAGCGCCGAGAGAGAGAGAGACTCATTATTTCCAACGCCACCTACTATTTATTCAATAGTGTTTTGATATTGTTACGCCATCTGTCGTCCGGTAGAATAACATAACAACGTGGATTGCAGATGTCTACAAAGCAAGTAAAGTGTGTTGCCATCTTTACATGAAGAATTGAACTACATTTCGATCAATAATATTTTCTACTTTCGCTTCTGTTTGGTTTATATTTTTTGAACATGGATTTCGCTCAATTCGAAACTTTAAAAACTATGGTTTTGTGTCGTGAAATTAATTAATTATTGACAAAAAATTCCCATTTCAACACTTTTTTAACCCACTCAAAAAATGTTTAAAAAAAATAAAAAAATAAATAGTACAGTGTATTATAATATGAGCTTTATATCACACGACGCCGCTTTCCATTAAAAAAATCCCTCTTGCCCCCCCCCATTGATCCTCCCAAAAATATTAAATATATACCAAAAAATAATTTGGGTTATACAATTCAACGCGGTTCAAAAGTTAAAGGGGCGGAATACTGACACGCATGATATATACAGTACGTGTAAATAAGATTGCCCCATGGGCTAAAGCTTAGTGAGCTATTATTTATTTATTTATTTATTTATTTATTTATTCAGTTTAAAGTTTCCCACTCGGTTGGCCACCATATGTGATATCACAGAATACTTCCCATTATACACCGTGTTTGCAGTCTTTTGGCAATGGCGATTTCTCCCGTTAGATTAGACAGGGACAAAAGTTCTACCCAAAAAGGATAGAAGACATACATACACTCCCACTTCCACCCAACCAAACAAATTTTGTATTTGTTCTTTGTTGACCAAATACAATATTTACTTGGCCGGGCAAAAAGTGTAAATATATATTTTTATTAAAGAAATTACTGGCGCCATCTAAATTTTAGTAGAATTATCTTGTTCTACAGATTCACATTAGCTATGTTCGTTCGTGCGCTCAGTGCTACACTTTCCGGCCAACCAAATAAATACTGTATTTGTTGTATGGAAAACAAATACAGTATTTATTTGGTTGGCCGGAAAGTGTAGCAGTGAGCTGCACGAACGAACATAGCTATAATTCTACTAAAATTTAGATGGCGCCAGTAATTTCTTTAATATAGTTACACTTTTCGCCCGGCCAAGTAAATATTGTATTTGTTCAACAAAGAACAAATACAGAATTTGTTTGGTTGGGTGGAAGTGGGAGTGTATGTATGTATTCTATCCTTTTTGGGTTTGGTAAACATTACTATGGGGAAGTCTCATGTACACGTGCTGTAGATATGTAAGTATAATTTGTATATGTTATTTTTAAATATAAACTTGTATTGTATTCAAATCAACTAATTTAAATAATATTCACATCCGAACAATGATATCATTTAATAGTTTTTCGAAATTATATAGGTATACTATAATTTTTAATATTAGCAAATATTGTAATAGTTATGCAGTGGTGAAGCAAGGATTTTTTTAGGGGGGGGGGCAGAACAAAAAAACAAAATTTTTCCCAACTAACGATTAAGGAATTTCCGTTATTATAGTATGTAAATTTTATATTGTAAAACCATGTCTTCCTTTTATGTCTAATGTCTTGCGGGCATACATGCGATTCCAATTAGTATTCTTAATAAGTAATTTGTTTTTAGTAATTAATTACTAAAACAAAACACAGGTAGGTTGTTTTAAGTCAACAACCGCGCTTTAATTAAAAATCTTGGTATCAATATTCATCATACTGCACGCAGCGTCACAGCAAAAAATCAAATCAAAATAGTAATTATATACCAAGGTAGAGAAGACACTTTTTATAGCCGAGCGGTTTAAATCCCGAGAGGGATCGAGGGATAAAGGAGTGCGAGGCTGTAATAGTCTTCTCTACCGTGGTTTATATATAATTTGTTTTCACTACTAGCACATTTATTCTTATTTAAACTTTTTCATATCAATAATAAAGTAAAATGTTTGCTGGATCTTAATTAATCGCGAAAAAACAGTAGCCTTTGAAATCGTCATTTTAGAAAACAAGTCAATACATTAATTTATTCACTAAAAGTTTACAGTACTAGTAGCGTTTTTATATATTTAAAAGATATGGGTAAGTACTTATTTAATAAATAATATATAAATAAATATAAATAATACGGCTGCCCCCTTGTCTCCCTTAGATCCATCCCTGCCTAGATATACTAACAAAAACTAGAAATTTAATGTTTATGTATTTTATATGCAAGAAAACTGGTACTTTTAAATGAGTTGATAAAGTTGACTCTTTTACGCTATTGAAACTGCCATTTGCTGGTCTAGCATTCCAATTAATTTTAATTCAGCGTAACAATTTTGTGGTGCAGAAAAGCTCGCATTTATATTGCTGGTAATTATATTTTAAAATAAACATTTTCAGTAAAGTAAGCTATTTGTGTTTATAGGTACGAGTACACTTGATTTTTTTCGAAATAAAATGTCTAGACAGATTTTTAAAGATGTATTTCATTTAACACATACATATGTATGTATGGGAGAAACGGGCCCATTTAAACTTATAATTTACGAGGTACAGTTCCAGGGGGTCCCCCAATAGTTTATAACGAGGGGCTGACGAGGAAATCTTTTGTACAAGCCAAAGGAACTCAGGAGGAATTCTGGAGTAACTCTGAGCCTGAAGTGGCGCCCCTCCTGACACAAAGTGACGCCTAAAAAAACAATTATCACCCTGGTGGAAAGAACGTTGGAACGACTTCACCTAAAGTTAGATTAATGTGGTTTCAATGTTAAATGCATCACGTTACGGTCTAACGTTAGAATAAACTTTTATCTAATGTTAGAAGTTTTACCAAACGTTAGATAAACGTTATTCTAACGTTAGTCAACTAACGTTAGGAATTCTAACGTTAGAAATCAACATATTTATACATTAAATACGCGTTTTGTATGAATGCTGTTACTGCTCGTTCTTGAGGGGCTCTCCTTCCTCCATTTTTACATGGCCCTGCTAACAACAATCCTTAGTAAGGACTCCTTACCTTCTGGACATAAACAAATAATAATATAAATAAATATTAAAGAAAAACGACATTGAAATAAGTATCATTAATGTCAATCATAGTCACAAGAGTTTACATCCCAGATTTTTTTGTGTCCACTTTAGATTTACTACGTGATCGATGTGAACAATGAATGTAGTAAATTTACCGTAAAATATATTTGTATTTTTTACACCTGTTGAATTTTTGTTTGAACACAGCAGACCTACGTGTAAAGAATGACTGGTAAAAATTTATTTGCTCAAATATTGGGGAGACACGTGGATTTTTGGACATAAATGTTTTATACTTTACTAAACGGTTTTCAAAATCAAGCATTGTTGGTTTAGGTTTGTTCTTAGATGGGCGACGGTGACGAAACGGAACGGAACGGAATAAAACGGAACGGAACGGAACCTAACAGAAGGAAAAGGAACGGAACGGAATAGAACGAAATGGAACAGAACGGAACGGGAAAGAACTCAAAACCTTCACAAATACTTGAACATATCCGATATTAACATTAGTCCTAAACTAAGTTACAACCCTTTTCTTTGGGGTTGTCGATAAAATGACTTACAAGTATTAGGGCTCATTTTTTAGTGTCATAATGTATGAAACAATTTGTAAATATTTCACAACTCTCCCCTATCGGATTCGTTTAAATACTTCAAATATTAAAACTTGTAAAAATAAATGTATGTTTGTTTGTTTAATTGCATGTTTACCGAGATGTTTACTAATTCTTAACTTAAGCCGTAATTTAAAATCCGTAAACTTTAATATGCTATGCTATACCTATAAAAATAGATATATCTATATATATCTATAGAGAGAAATAATTACTAAAAACAAGTACATATTATTCGGATGAAACAGTAATTTTGTAAAAACTGAGGGTTAAATGCGAAAAAAATTGATCTGTAATGGAGATTTCTCCCGTTAGATTAGACAGGGACAAAAGTTCTACCCAAAAAGGATAGAATACATACATACACTCCCACTTCCACCCAACCAAACAAATTCTGTATTTGTTCTTTGTTGAACAAATACAATATTTACTTGGCCGGGCGAAAAGTGTAACTATATTAAAGAAATTACTGGCGCCATCTAAATTTTAGTAGAATTATAGCTATGTTCGTTCGTGCAGCTCACTGCTACACTTTCCGGCCAACCAAATAAATACTGTATTTCTTGTATGAAAAACAAATACAGTATTTATTTGGTTGGCTGGAAAGTGTAGCACAAATGAGATAGAGATAGGGTAGACGTCTTTTGTTTCATAATTCTAGTTGTAGAGATCTCCATTGAGGACGCTAGATAAAGATATATTACCTTATTCCTTTACAAGCTCTTCTGAATAGATCTAGTATTTCTTCTCTGGAATGCTATAGATACACCTTTATCCTAGCGCGCGATAGCATTTGTGGTGAGCAGTTTGACTATATATTCATAGGAAATTCATAGCTTTGATTTTGTGGTTTTAGTGCGGAAACGCACCGTAAGTGGGTCGATTGAATGCTTAATACTGACTGACTTCGGTTCGCGGAACGGAATGAACGCTACCGTTCAAAGGTCAAGTGCCAAAAAATAAGTTTCTCGAAAACAGAATAAGAAAAGTTCAATAATATTAATAAAAATTGTTATTAATTTTAAGAAAACAAGGGAAGATTAAACAAATTTCTTTAGAACAAATCCTAATTAAACTTGAAACAAATTATTTTTTTAATTAGTTAAATTTGTTTATATCAAGTATTTTTATACACAAAAGCATCACAAATACTGCATATTAGAATTATTTTTTCTCTGTGTATAAAAGTCATCAATTTTTTACTTATTAATTACAGTTAGAAGTTATTACCTAAGGTATTTTATATCTATCCTATGAGTTACGTGTGTAGGATTTTGTTTTTATTGTTAAACTACTAGCTGTGAAGCCCGTTTTTCGCACGAAGGTGGAGGTCAAGCTTCGGATTTTTCATGTGGTCGTGAGGGACAATCCATGCACATATCAAATTTTAAGTTTCTAGCTATTCTAGAAGTTTGTTTAATAATTTTCCCCAATAATGGGGTCAGGGCGGCCGGAGGTCTAGTTTTAAAGTTTTCCTGGGACGTGGGGGAATGTAGTAGTAAGGGTGGAGAGGTTACAAGCCAGGCAACTAGGCCATTATGGCCCTTTTTGCCAGCCCCGAGCTGTCCCAACCACATATCTACCCTACTCCCTGCCTAAACCTGCCGGACGTTCTTATAAAGGTCGCGATATCTGTCCAGGCAAGGGTACGCAACTCTTCTCTTCGGAGCGTTGCCACTCCGAAGATCTCCTGTCGCATTGTCCTAGGAAATGGAAGGGCGATTCTTCGTCTATCCCGCAACCCGAACAGACGGGGTCGTTACCGACCTTCATCTTGAACAGGTGCCTTCCTAGCAGTGGGTGTTCTGTGCTTCCTAGTCCACAGTGACCCGTGAGGATCCCTGTGAGTTGGCTGATCGTGGCTTGGCTTCTTCCTAGTAGCGACGCGATTTTTGACTTGCTTGGACCGGAAAGGAAGTCCTTTGCCTGCCTGCAGTTCGTGACCGTTGACCAGCTTTCTCACACACACGGGTTTTTTTTTTCTTTTTTATTATAGACAATAAGCTTAAGTGACGATAAATACAAAATATATTTGTTTTTAATATTGATTGATTGATAAAGAGAAACAAGATGAGGATTCGTACCTCAAACACTGCGGCCCCTTGCGGGAATATTGTGTTGTTCTTGGGTCTCTTGCTAGTCAAACAGCTTTGTTTCCTTTATCAGGCTTACTAGGCTGTTTACTAGATTTGCATTGGAGAGCATAGCTTCTGGGTTACCATTTTCCGGTTGCCGGTATCTCCAGCGATGTAGAGCCACGCAGTCAAAGATTGTTTTTAATAACTTATAAATATTTTATTTTCAAGACTCAAGAATAATTCGTACTAAATAATTATTATTCTGAACGCATAATTCTTTAACTAGGTATTCGATCATGCCTTTTTAGCATGCCTGTCAAGTTTTAATACTGCAGTATAGCATGCAACAATTTTTGCATTTTCTTGGAATGTATTACTGATTTTTACAAAGAAACCCAAATTTCTGAACTTTACTTATCATGCATTAAGCAATTTCACAACTAACTAAAAAATTGATTTTATGGGCTGCTGGGATTCGAACCCATCATCATCATTTACATCAACTTTACATAATAGGTTCTGGTTACATGATGACATCAAATTTAACATTTTTTTCTCTGTATAGAACGTACCTATTTCTCTTTATGTATGATTCATGCAGCATGAATAGGATTCTTTGAAATTTCTACTTAAAATAACTAAATAATATATAATAATAAATACGAGTAAATAACATTTAGTTGTCCAATATACAATTTGATTAAAATAACAAAAAACAGGATACCCATGAAATGCGTAATTATCTTTCTGTTGACGAGTTTACCGGAAATTATCAGGAAATTCACCGTTTTGAATGCAACAAGTTTCAATGAATTTGGAATTCATATCTGGTTGGTATACGTATAAGGAGCCAAACATTAATTACGTAACGCTATTTTTAAATATTCCTATTTTTCCCTTTAAACCAACCATTTACCCCCCAAAAAGCAGTCCCCTATCTCTCGTTACGTTTTAATTAATTTCAAATCGCTAAATACTAAGTTAAAAAGTTATTGGAGGCATATTTTTTTTTTATCTGACTTAGACATATGTTTGGTCCAAAGTATTAATCCCGCGATGTGCGTTGCTCGCACTACTTCCAAATGCTAACGATAGACGTCTCCACATATTGTGTCTTACCAACAAGACTTTCTTTGTCCATAAGTCTTGCTGGTCAGATGGTTAATCTAGTCAAATCTAGTTTAATTAGTTAGCCAGATAAGTTTTTTTTTTATTTAACTCTGGTTTTCTTTAAAATTGAACAGTCTATCCATATTTAGCTGGCCAGTGAACTACAGACCAGACCAATCACCGTTTTTTCTCACACTGACAATTTTCGACGTCCATTTAATTCCAAAGTGTTAAATTATTCAAATGTAATCCTTTGATCATCGAATTTGTTTAATTACCTAGCAATTAAAATCAACGCCCTTGTCAGAGCCTACTTGAACCGAAAATAACTAAGTCATTTATTTATCTTTGCCTGCCATGATCGTTCATGTCAGATAACGGGCGGCGGTTTATTAAGTATGCACTGGAGACAGCTGAAGGACCATTGTCTGAAAGTCACTCAGTTCGTTTTTTAAAGACATGTACTAAGAGTGCCAACTCGTAAATGATTTGGTATAGAAAAACTTTGTTTTTGCGTACAATTATCTAATATAATAAAGTACTCTCATTCCAAATTTGAAGAGATTATCTTTATTTGTTAAAAAGTTATAGCAAATAAACCTGGACCCAACGAACTAACAACTCTTTTCTCTAGAATACGCATAACGTTAATATAAAGTATCGCCAACATCTCGGTTTGTTTGTAAACAAACAGTAGGTATATTCAGGTTTGAACATTAACAATTACCAGTAACTGTTATTGTTGTCTCTGTTAGAACAAAGCTGTGCGAGTAAGACAGACAAATGTATATGTTGGCTACGTTTTTGTCAGTTTTTACAAATGAAATGCCTACTCTAGAGAGAAGAGTTGTAACATTTTGACAAAAAAAGTATCCAAATATGCTATTAATTTAAATTAAAATAAAAAACCAAACTATTTCCCTCTAAAATTTAACCTATTTTTTATTTTTAAACTTAATTCGTAGATAAAAATATACAAAATAATCTTCATATCCGCTTCTATAAATATAAAAAGATTATAGAGAAAATTAAGAAATGTGTCCAGATTGAAATTAAAAAGGCATACGTTAAAAAACAGATGCTAATATATACAGTGCGTGTCAAAAGTCTGTCCCTCCTTTAACTTTTAAACGGCTTAAGATATCAACTTGTTTAGGAGGCAGGTGGCAAGGAGTGGATGGTTTGGACTTTTTGGTGTCTGGTTAAAAATTCTATAAGAAAATATAACAAAAAGCGTAAAAGTTAAAAAAAAAGCAATTTATCAAAAAAGAAATATATATCCGAGAAGCAGAAAATATGCACATATATTGAATTTGGACAGGCGATAAATATTGTAATTTTCTAAAGAATTTTTTGATTGTTTTTGTCAATTTCTCTGAAATTTAAGTAAATAATGGCATTCATTCAACTATGTGGTTAATATAAATTATTTATTTTTCACAGTTTTTTTACAATATTGCAAATAAAAACCATTGCTGATCTCAATAAGACCTTTTACTGCTGGATTAGTAAGAAAAAAGCTCCTCACCCAAGTTAATAACTAAAAATCACCCAATTTTTTGACTTTCAGAAACAGTTTTTGGCGACCTTCGAGTTTTCTAGTGAAGTTGTTACCTCAAACAATTGCGGTCCATTTCCTTGACATAGTCTATGTCACATTAAGGCCCAGTTTATTAGTGAACAGTTAAAATATTATCTTTTAGATAAAGTCTCAGTTAAGAGCAAATTCTGGATTTTGGTTGGAGTTGCTATGTTTATTACGTGTCAGCTAAAATTAGTTGCACTTTGATAAACCTAGCCTAAGGCTCTCTATCTTAACCGGGATATTTTTTATTTACTAGATTAAATTAGGTGAAATTAACATTAAAAAACAACTATTATTTCTGGTTTAAAAGATTATATATTAATTGCCAGGCAATTATTGCCCATTAGTATTCTAAACGCCACTGTTTTGCAGTTGTATTGTGGGTTACTTTTTATCTTGATCCGACAGCCATATGTAAAGAGAAACATTTAAGATAATATAAAGATATCTATATAAATAGCCAAACATCATCATAAAACAAAACAGGCGCGATTCTTCAATAGGAACTTCCCCCAGCCAGCAAATATCCTCGCCTCCTAGAATTCTTGATGTCGACGTTTTAAAGTTCTTATCAATAACAATCTAGTTTCTTTAAGTTAAAAGTAAAATGTATGGAAAATCAAAAAATTACAATGCTATCGTGATAATCATACGTCGGGGATAAACGAACTGTTCTTTCGTCTATGAACGTAGCATAAATTTAGCACTGATTAGAAGCTACCGCAAGACGCCTGTCCCTAATCCCACAACAACGCAACGCCAGTGTATCTATGAAAAACTAAAAAGATAACAAAAGACGACTTATAGCTCGCAACTCCCTGGGCTCTGCCCTTTCAGAAATTCATTTTGCGCGAGAGCTTGCGTTTTTATTATTATTATTACGTATATTACTACTTTTATTCATTTGTGTATTAACTTTAGATAAGATATTTTTTTATTGATCTCAAAGAATACCATTAAATATAGTTTTAGATAAGTCAATTACTGTCGATCATAAATTTTTTTAGGTAAACCTACAAAGTTTGGAGGAATTTTTAATTCAAAGTAGTTGGAGCTTTAGCTTCCACAAAAAAAATTGCATGAAGCTATACATATGTTGACAATTAATTTTTTGATTCTGAAAAAAACAAGGAATTTATTTAAATTAAAAACATGCAGATAATGAAAAAAAAATAGATTGCTTTTGTGTAAAACTAATGAATTTATGTATGAAAACAGGTGAATAACTCTACACCAATTATTATTATTTTTTTATCCATATTACAAAGAATATTTAAAAAATAAATATAGTTACAAAGATATAATTTCACTTAAAAAATAAAGGTTTGACTCATATCGTATGAGTCATATAATACGAAGGCTCATATCATACGACTAGGAATATTTACAAATAAATTAAAGGTATGTTTATTTTTTGATTTTTTTTTAATATCCAGTGTTAAAATATGCATTTTAAAACAGGGGCGCCTTAACAGCATGGGCAAGTCCGGCCCCTGTCCGGGGCAGCCATTTTCAAAAGTCAATCTTTGATAAAAAGTTGTGAAAATGACGGCCTTGATTTGAAAATTACACCGGCCCACAAAAATAAAAAAGTTGTCTGTGCTGTTGTTGAAACTCACCAGGAATAGGTGTTTTGGGATGCTGAACACGAATCTGTCATAATGACATGGGCTCATTTTTTTGCTACACTGAAATTTTTCGGAAAATGAGATTTTCACAATTTTAGACAGTTTTTTCAGTGAGCCCATGATTTGCCTTTTTTTATGGCAGATTCGTGTTCAGCATCCCAAAACACCTATTCCTGGTGAGTTTCAACAACAGCACAGATAACTTTTTTATTTCGTCTCAAGACAACTTCTTTTTTTGTGGGCTTGTGTTACGTTTCTGCCCCCATCCCCCTGCGGTATCACTCTTGGGGGCTTCTTGCTTCCATTCAACTCGAATTAAATTCAAGTGCCTTGGATTATAAAAAGGTAGGTATATAAATAGTTTTTAAAAATATTTACTACCAATGTTTACATACCATAATGCAGTAAATTTCATTTCGAGTGTGGTCAAATAGTTAAATGGATTTATTTCAAACTAAAACCATGTTTATGAGCACAAAAACAATGGCGTATCTGAGTTTTAAAATCAAAATTAAGTTACTATTAAAAAACACCAGTACTTGACAAACAAATAAACAATTTAGCTGCAGTTTTGCCAACGAACTAATAACTCTTCTCTCTAGAATAGGCATTTCATTCGTTAAAAATGACAAAAACGTCGGCAACATAAACATTCGTCTGTCTTACTCGCACATCTTTGTTCTAACAGAGACAACAATACCAGTTACTGGTAATTGTTATTGTTCAGACCTAAATATACCTACTATTTGTTTACAAACAAACCGAGATGTTGGCGATACTTTATTTTAACGGTATGCGTATTCTAGAAAGAAGAGTTATTAGTTCGTTGAGAAAACCAGTACTTGAAAAACAAATAAACAATTTAGCTGCAGTTTTGTTAAAGCTTCCGAATTTATATGCGTCAACCTTGATAAATTATTATTTTGATAAATTAAAATTTTGAATATTTTGAAAAGAAAAATCCTGATAGTTTTTCTTTTCCACACATGTATGATATTATTTCGCAGGCGTATTAAATATGACATTTTCTTACTCACTAAATCGTGTGAAATTTGTTGTTTTCATATGTGGTCGTGGAAAAATGTAAATACATAGCTCGTTTATGGGCTGTAGCTTCGTTGAAAGCATTTTTGGACTCAAGTTCATGCAACTTTTTTCTTATTTTAATTTCCTTTAATTTGGTACCCGCTTGATAAGTTTATTTTTTTAATATTACATTTAAACAATATGGCGGCTGGTGGTAGCCATTTTGTTTTTATCAATATTTTATTAGGCCATAGTAACTTGGGTGACTTAGACAAATCTGTTGACACTATAAATACATAGCACATTAACTGCTTGATCCGTTTTAAGGCACATCCAGAGGCTTGCATAACAAGCATAATACATAAAAATGCCGTGATTGGCTTACAAGATACATGACGGCACATCAAGCCAATCAAAGCATCGCATTCTTATGTATTATGCTTGTTAAGCGAGCCTGTGGATGTGCCCTTAGATAAAACTCCTGGTACATACCAGGTATATTTATAAATAAAACAGAAAAATCACATAAAATTCAGATTATTGGCCCCCAAGTCGATACGCCACTGTCCACGCATCTATTTTGAATTAAAATAGAATCCTAAATCTTGAAATACTTCAAGGGATAATATAAAGATAATTATTTTGGTCTTACGACTTGAAGTTTAAAGTTAAACGATGCGTTATAATCCTGTAGTGTAATGCCTAACACGAGCAATAAATAATACAGGCTTAACTTTTTATTTTTACCCGACTACAGCAACGCAAAAGGAGGGTTTGTATGTGCATATAAACAGGCCCGGATTCAGGGGTGAGGGGAGGGGGGGGGAGAAGATTCCCCGGGGCCCGGGCCTCCGAGGGGGCCCGGCGTCGATAGTAGGGGCCCGGCAAAAAATTTTTGCCAGGGGTAAAGCTTTAAATTAATTTTTTTTTTCAAAATTTTTTCATTTGTCGCAAAAACTAATAAAAGTTTTTAAAAGTTTTTTTTTGAATTTTTTTTTCTCAGGTATTTGGGAAAATGCAATATACCATTTACTGTGAATAGTATATAATGGAACGCGTAGCATTACATATCTTTACGGCTTGTTTTTTACATCGGCACTTAGTGCTACTAAGAGTGCCGATGTATTGAAATCTTCGCCGAAAAGTCAAAATCTTTGACCACGTTTTTTTCACATTTCTCGACGTTTTAGACCATTCTGAGTCGAAATCAGCAAAAAAAAATTGTATTTGGTTAATTTAGCACTTATATAAAAGATAATTTTAAATTGGTCACAAAAAGTTATAAACAACGTTTTCCTTAAACGCATTGTTTTCGAGATATTGGCGTTTAAAGCAGTAAAAGGTTTTTTTAGCATATCTCACATATTTATAACCCGATTTCAAAAAATTATATTTTAAATAAAAGCTCTTTTTAAGCCCTATAAAAAATTTTATATACAGATTTTTGCTAGAATATAATGTTTTAAATATACAGAATTTAAAATCAAACAAAACACCTAGTTTGAAATTTGCAAACTAGATGGCTCTAGTGTACAAATTTTAAGCTTCCATTCATTTGTTTTTAAAATCAATTAAGTTCAACTTGCATCCAAGTTTCCAAATATCCTAAACATTTCGCTAAATAGTAAGTAATTAGTAAAATTGTAATTATGTTATGCTACCCTGTTCTAATAGCATGTTATTAGTTTTCCCAATAGTGCCGATGTTTTGACAGGGTGCTTGCAACGTTTCATCTAGTTTTTATTAAGATTGTAAAAAATTTCGCCTGCGGCGCTATGAACTTTCTTGCCTTAAAATGCCGGTAATAAAACCAAATTTACAAGTAAAAAAAATATGTTTTGCCAGTTATTTTATCAATGCCGATCATCAGCGAGATCAGCGTGAATTGCAGTTTTGTTGACTGGCGTGCATTTTGCGGCATCAGAATAGTTTCATCATGGACCAAGGCAAAACAAACCTAAATAACCGCACAGACAGACAACACTAGGAAATTTCTACTCAGTGCACTTCCACGCTTCGAGGAGGAGGTTCGGTCTGTTTGCTTCGCGTTGTGATCCGCACGTGACGTCGAAAAAAGTGCGATCAAAGTTATATGTTTTTTTATAAGTCCATATTGATTTTTAATCATTTTATTTATTTTTTTTTGGTAAGTAGGTTTTTTATTTAATTCAAATAGTTACTATACAAAAGAAAATTTAGAGGGTGGATGCGTCATTTAATATTATTAATTAATTTATAAAATAGTTCAAGCATTTACATACTAGTTAGGGTCGTAATATCAGATTTTAGTTACAGACGGCAAGAAGTCACGGGGGGAGGGCATGGGGGCCATGCCCGAGATATATTTGCAAAAATCGTTTAACTGACTTTGTATTATAAATGGGTTAGACGATTTTTGAATAACACCGCCCAGTTAAGTTAGCGCCGCAGACGAGTTTTTTTACAAATTCTATGGTCTGTTTCTTCAAGCAAGATAGTAAATTAAAAATCGCACAGTGAATATTTTCAAAACAGATTCGAATATTGGATGTGCGATTATACTGCGTAGTTTATTTTATAAAACATAACTGTATTCTATACACAAACATACTATTCAAACCTGTGGTAAAAACATTTACTGTCCGATTTTTAATTTACTATCTTGCTTGAAAAAAACAGACCATAATTACAATTTTTTTTTATTTAAGATTGTAAAACTTAAGTTTACAATTTAAATTTCACAAAAATGCAAGAAAGCTCTAGAGCAAAAAATTTTACGAATTTCACGTTTAAGTTCTACAATCTTAAACAAAACGCAAAAAAAAATCTAGTGCCGCAGGCGGAAATGTTACAAATTTTATAGTCTGGTCGGTTGAAAATTTTTTTTCATGTTAATTTAATATTTATTATACATATTTAATTTGTTTATTTCAATATTTATATTAATTTGAATAGGTAAAATAAATATTTGTTTTAAAATCTAAATTAAGACAAGGTTAGTTATATAACTAGTATAGTTGAACCACCGAACCAGGGCCGGCCAAAGACAAAACATTTTACCGGGCAAAACCCGAGGGACAAACCGCTGAGAAATTCAGGTGTGCAAATTAAAGGTAATCTGGAGGAAATCCAAATAAATCTCATCTTTACCAAACGCGAGTCCTGTTTTAGGTAATTTTTAAGATTTTTTCGAGATGATCTTAAAGGAAATACCGAGGCAATCACAAGGATTACCTCCTAGAAAGAGGGAAATGCCACAATAGGGGTACAATTTTTTTCAGCGGTTTATCCAGTCCCACATTGTACTATATATAGTACTATAGTACTCTAAAATCCTAAACGTTATAAGTTTTTTATGTTTGTTAATTAATAATTTTTGTAGTGGTACTGGTACCAGTAGGCCAAACCAGTAGTATTTTATGTAAAGTCATTAATTTGTAGATACCAGCTACTATTATTATCAAAGTATAATAAAAGTAATTATTTCTGTTCTATACATACATACAATACCTGTTTAAACTTACAGTACTTCTAAATGCTATAGCGACAAAACAAGCCGTGAAGATATGCAATGCTTAGCGTTACATATTATGATCTTCACAGTGGATAATATATTACGTTTTCTCTCAGACCTCCCCAGGGGCGGATTTATTTCATTTTAAGGTGGCCCACTTAGCCTCTTTTAATTTCTGGCATGGATGCTTAACTATAGGAATCAGAGGCGTACCGAATACTCTCTTGAAAAGTTTGGAAGTCTGGGTTATATTTTAAAAATTTTGGTATAGTAAACATTTTCTCCGAATCAAGTCACGTGACCATATGTTCTTTCCACTTTGCCGTTCATAATCACAGAGTGGGAGAGAGCGCACGATAGTAACGTGACTTGGTTGCGAGAAAATGTTCACTGTAGTCTCCACCGGTTGAAATCTACTTTGATCGGAAATTCAGATATTGAATCACCCTGTATATATGATATTTTTTAATTGCACTATATTATTTTACTTGGCACATATGTAGATAAACACGATTTTTTTTTGAATACCAATTACATAAAATGTTATCAACATCATCACTTTAATTAATATTTTTGTAACATAAATTTGCATATTCAATTTTATTTATTTTTTTTTTTAATTCGGCACTTATTATACTATTCACAGATCGTAGCGCTAGAATAGTATAAAATGGTAGTTTGTCCTAGACAAAAAAATCTTGGAAACAAATGTGTTTTTGTCTGTCCGTTCGACTTCACGTTTTTTGTGTACACGATAACTTAAGAACGAATTAACAGATCGACTCAAAATTTTCAGCAAAAATCAAGTTCTATGAGGCGAAGATGAATATTGTTTTTGAAAATAATCCCCCCGACAACTAAAAAGTTATGGGAGGTTATACTTTCAAAAACATCAAAAAAATGTAAAGAAAAAGTCAGTCACTGAACTAGCTTTAATCGGAGCGTTTATTGTTGGTGTTCTGTGTTTTTTTGCACCTACCTCCCCCTTTCGTCGTAGGTTTATACCGTGTGTCAAACTATATTTGGAAAAATGCAATTACTATCCACCAGTCTATCTACTAGTGTTCTGTGCTATCCACTGTGAATAGTATATAAGGGAACGTTCAAGTATTACGTAATGCAAATTGTACCAAAATTCATACACTTCATACCCCGTTTTTCGCGTTATTAAAGACTGTAGAGATTTCATGTTTTGGCTATCCCCCCAATTAGGGGGGGGGGTAGCCAAAATATAATATCTCTACAGCCTTTAATAACGCGAGAACCGGGGTATGAAGTGTATGAATTTTGGTACAATTTGCGTTACATAATACTTGAACGTTCCCCAACGGTATGCACAGCAGATTTTGCTTACTAAAGAATAATAGTTAAATTTAAATAAATCGAATATCCAGTATACCATTTCTAAAATATTTAAATATTGTGTTTATCCACAGGTACTAAGATAATCAAAATATTTTCCAAATTTATCATACTTAATTTAAGCGGTTCACATATATCTTTATAGTAGGGGGTAACAGTTTCCATCAATCAACCCAACCAAATCTTTTTGTGCTTAGGACGTTACGAAGTCATCATTTTTAAATATAACATTTTATATATTAGTACTTAATTAGAAGGTACTTTCTCGTGTAGCAACTTTTTTGCATATACCATTGTTTAGTTAAAGAGTGCGGGAGTGCCCAACATCGCCCTTTTTTCGATTGTTTTTAGTTTTTAATATAATATACTTGACGTTGAAGAATTGGAAATTTTACGTTATTTTAATCATAAAAAACGATCAAAATGTGGTCTGCAAATGCGAAAAATGTGAGACATAACATACATAATACAGTGCGGTCCAAAAGTCTCCCCCCCCCCCTTTTAACTTTTGAACGAGTTGAGATATCGACTTCAAATTTAGAACTCTTAAATAAGACAACTTAAACTATCTTTTAGCATATATTTGATATTTTCAGCTCTTAAAATGTGGGCAGGGGGGCATGGGGGGACGTTTTTTTAAATGGAAAGAGGGGTCGTGTGATACATAATTTTATTTGAAGTCGATATCTCAACTGGTTCAAAAGTTAAGAGGGGGGGTGACTTTTGGACCGCTCTGTATGTATATTATATCATTTTTTTTATTCGTAAGGTATGGTATGGTACCATTAAACCCATACAAAGTAATATACATGTATGTATAATAAACGATAGGCACTTATCTCATTTTGTGTAAATAATTACTGATATTTAAGAAAGCTATGAATAGACATATTCATAGGAAATAAGCATATTCTGCATATTATGCAACTATAATCGCAAAAATTTTAATAAACGCGATTAATTATTATTCCCACAAAAAATTACACACCCATAAGATAATTGAATTAAACAAATAGTGCATGCTAGACTGAGAAAACAAACTAGATAAAGGTTAAATAGAAAAAATAGTATAATATACTCGTTTCATTATGCTATTTGCGCACTTTTCCATTAAAAAACTCGCCGCAAGGGCACGCATTTTGCGTGTTTTTATAGGCACATAAGAGGTCAGTACTTTTTTTTCTTTTGGGTTGGCAACAGACAAAAGCCTATCGCTTGACGTTTGCCGTGAAAATGTCAATGTCTCTTTAAAGTATAATTTTCCACAAAGTTTTGTGTTTAGGTTATTTTTTACCGTGTTAAAATTGAAGCTTGGTTACTTGAAGTGAAAAAAGAGAAGACTTGTTTATAAAATATATCGAAATATCATTTGTTCTTAGAATTTTAAACATGGCGAATACTGTAATGCCAACCCGAAACAAAAATCCCTAAATCAGTGATCAATTTAAATGTTTTTTTTTTTATTTTAGAGCAAAATAGAAAAAATAGTATAAAGCACTCGTTTTATAACACGCACTAGTATGTGTTATGAAACTAGTACTTTAATATAGTATTAGAATATATTTATATTAAAATGCTAGTTTCAATATAGACGTTTGGACAAGTGCGGAAATAGTGTAATATAACGAGTATTTTATACTATTTTTTTCTATTT
This sequence comes from Brachypterus glaber, assembly GCA_958510825.1. Classification (NCBI taxonomy): domain Eukaryota; kingdom Metazoa; phylum Arthropoda; class Insecta; order Coleoptera; family Kateretidae; genus Brachypterus; species Brachypterus glaber. The sequence goes on along the minus strand of OY294052.1, from coordinate 1,083,306 downwards.
GAAAACCTTTTCCTAGTTTGTTTTCTCAGTCTAGAATGCACTAAATGCGGGCACGTCCAGAGACAATTACTAACTCTATTATCAAAATGTCAAAATATAATTTGTAATACTCATTTAATTATGGATAAGAAACATAATATCCATCATTCTTTTTAGATGTTTCCTAAAGGCAAAATTATTTAAAAAAGGTAATAAATTATACAAGGTCTATTATATGGTTACCAAATCTTACAACTTAAAGATAAATTTTCACCTCGAAATTAAATGTGTATTTTACAACGAACTAACAACTCTTCTCTCTAGAATAGGCATTTGATTTGTAAAAACTGACAAAAACGTAGCCAACATATACATTTGTCTGTCTTACTCGCACAGCTTTGTTCTAACAGAGACAACAATAACAGTTACTGGTAACTGTTATTGTTCAGGCCTGAATATACCTACTATTTGTTTACAAACAAACCGAGATGTTGGCGATACTTTATATTAACGGTATGCGTAGAGAAGAGTTGTTAGTTCGTTGGTATTTTATGATATGAAGGGCTCGGTTGAACAAGGGACATCGTCGCCTTTAACATAATATATTGTTGAATAATTATTATTAATAACAAGAGATGGCGAGAACAATAACAAAAGATGAAGACACTGTGTCTAATAGTAATTATATATCAAGGTAGAGAAGACTTTTTATAGCCGAGCGTATTATATCCCGAGATGCGTAGCATCGAGGGATATAAGAGGGCGAGGCTATGATAGTCTTTTCTACCATGGTTTATATGTTTTTTTCACTACTAACACATTTATTCTTATCATTTCACTTTTTTTTATCAACAATAAAGTAAAATGTTTGCTGGAACTTAATTAACCGAAAAAACAAGTAGCCTTCGAACTCGCAATACACTAAATTATTCACTTAAAGTTGACAGTTCCTGTTACGCAACTAGTACTGTACTAGTTTTTAGAATGTGTAAAATGTGTGAAAACAAATACTCTTTAGAACGTAGTTTTAATACGTTGTTTTATGGTAATTTTTTTCTCGTGATTTTCCTGTATTGTTACGGTATCTATTATAAAACATTGAAATCGTAAAAGGGCTATATAAAACCACAGAACAATTATACATCCTTTTGATGTTTTAAAATTCCTTCTAACCACGTCTGTCTAGGTTTAAGTCGTAAAAAAATAAAAATAGAATTAAAGTTAATGAAAATATTCTTAATTACCACTAAAACGAGAATTTAAATTGACAATTCGGTTTAAGAAGTTATCCATTATTTTGAAACGTACTAAAACATGGATACCTTAAAGAACTATTTTTAAAATTAGCCGTGAAGATATGTAATGTTGAATAGTACCTACCCGCATAGCACAAACCAGTTCTAAAAATATTCTTAAAAATAAATATTGGAAATGTTGTATTATTCTAAGAATATGCGCTGTTTTACGGAGGACATTCTTGCAAGGTTTTAAGACATTCAATGGATACCGTTTTAATCATGCGAAAGCTTCTATGATCATTCTAGAAAAAAATCTTGCAGAATATGTCCAGCATGTTCTTATAACTTTCTCAAAACTATCTAACCTAATTCATAATCTGTCAAATCTAAAGTAGTCAACATCCAGAATAGTGACCTGTGTAATAATGACATTGTGTGGTACAAAACAATGTCTTAAACTATTATATAATAGACATCATTTAAAATTCAAGAATATTAACATTTTCATGCATTAATTTGTTTGTATACAGGTATACCTTTGCATGCGTTCAATGCAATCTTACATAGCTTACAAACACTAGACTTAATAAAATCACCAATCACTAAACTTAGGTCTATAATTATAATTAAATAATACACGATTGGAATCACCAAAAAAAATTAAATGTATAATTTTTTATCGGCTACTGTAGAATTACAACTTCAACTTCAAAAATGTATTGCAGAACAGCGGAAAATTCAAATCAGAACATTCTTAGAATATGCATAGCATAATTTCTAAGAGCATTCTTAACAGAAATTTCTTAGAATATGCGTTAGAAGAATGATATGAGAAAATTATAAGGATATGTCATGCATATGCATAGATTATGTATTTTAAGCGCAAGTTTTAATCATAATCATAGCATATCTAAAAGTTTATTCTAAGAATATTCCCAATAGAATAATTAGAGAATATTCTTAGATCATCGGTGCTATTTGGGTACATAATAAATATCGTAACTCTAAACCATAACAATAAAACTTAATATCGGCAGGTTAGGGAACGTTCAAGTATTACGTAACGCAAATTTTGATCATTTTGGACACGTGTCCTTGGTCCAAGAAATCCTTTTTTTCTGTGTAACACAGCTCTTTGCTGACAATGCCGTCGAATTGCTTAAACATGTTTTTGATAGATTTGTATTAGGTTTATATCGTGCAGAAATTAATCTGTCATTTCATTATCAAAGTTATGCATAACCAATTCATTTGGTAAAGATAACACTAACTAATTAACAGAGCAAATAATTTATCGCGGTTTATTGCTCAGATAAAATCTAGGTGTGCTTTTAATTAAAATGTGTACATGCCTACGTCCTCATAACTAAGACAACCCAACAGTTTTAAATTAAGTAGTTTCATCTTACCTAATTAATACATATTCTTAAAATAAAATTTGTGAAATCATTGGGGGAGTCACCCAATTCAAGATTACCTTAGTTTCTTGTAGATTTTGTTTGTTTTCTTAGACAAGCTTTTGACAGTGAAAACTAGATGAAACGTTGCAAGCACCCTGTCAAAACATCGGCACTATTGTACACTAGAGCCATCTAGTTTTCAAATTTTAAACGGTGTTATATTCTAGCAAAAATATAGGGCTTAAAAAGAGCTTTTATTTGAAATATAATTTTTTGAAATCGGGTTATAAATATGTGAGATATGCTAAAAAAACCTTTTACTGCTTTAAACGTCAATATCTCGAAAACAATGCGTTTTAGGAAAACGTTGTTTATAACATTTTTTGACCAATTTAAAATTATCTTTTATATAAGTGTTAAATTAACCAAATACAATAATAATTGCCTTAATTATAAACAAAAAACGCTAAAAATAGGATTTTTTTTACTGATTTCGACTGATTTCGAATGGTCTAAAACGTCGAGAAATGTTAAAAAAAACGTGGCCAAGATTTCAATACATCGGCACTCTTAGTAGCACTAAGTGCCGATGTAATTAGTTATGTTTTTTACGGGCCTGTGTTTGTAGGAAAACATCATTTTGAAATCTTTAAACGACAGATTTGTAATAGTTTAGAAATCGTGAAGCTATTAAATTTTGCCAGTCACTGTGATTTGCTGTAGTTGAATGAAACATAAAATTACTATAGAAAGTCTCAATGAAGAATCAGTCAGTAAATTTCATAAAATCGAGATAATAATTATTAATTATAATTAATGATTTAAAAGTAGCTAGTAATTTATTTCTTCAAGGTTACCAAGATCCTACATTTAAGAGCAAATAACATTATGAATGATTCAAACATGCGATTTCCAAGACTAAGAAACCAGTTTTTTCATTATTTTTTTAGTATCACCAAAAAAATTTGTTACATGTTACCTTAAATGTAACAAATTTTGCGACATTTTAAGTTATTTTCTTTAAACATTTTATTATTTAATTTTTCGCGCTTGAACCGTGAAATTTCACCTATAAATGATTTTTTCTCGGAAACGGTTAATCCTACAGTATTACAACAAGAGTACCTTTTTTATATATTTTGACCTGAGGAATCATATTCCGAAAATAAAATCACAAAAAAGTTATACAGAAAAAAGTTTGGGACAAAAAACTGATTAGGCCATGAAAATAACATACGAAGATGTTGTTAAGATAAGTTTCCGTGCAAAACCTCGTTACTATATTTGAAAGTGTTCCTGAGTTTTTAGCCACTTTTAAAAGGGCCTAGCTCCCTTACGACGCATTTTTGGACATATGTTTATGGTAACTTTTTTTTATATTTTCCTTTGTAGCATCACCCTTTAAAATTAATTACCCTATTTCTAAATAACCCTGTATATTGTTATCTATATTGAATTTATGAATTGAATTCATGAATTGAATTCAATGATTCTTGCTTGTCATCTATTACATCGCGTAAGCAATTAAAGCAATTGTTTCTAATTTATTTTGATGAAATTGTAGCAAATACCGCCCAAGTTTATTTGTTTGTTTCACGACGTTTAAATGAATAGATGTTTTTTTAATTTATTAAATTTAAATAGTTCATAGTCATTGTTAATCATGTTTCGTATATATCCTATTCTATCTCAGGGCATTTTTTAGGGAAATGTGCTTGAAGTGGGAAAAATTACACAGCTTGTATTTTATTTAATATAAACCCAGAAAGCACAGGTCTATACAATGGATATTCCCAGAATATCCGTTTTGGTATTTCTGACATCCCTAGGATATACGATTTCGTCTATAGATATTCATAGGACTTCCTCAGGATATACTTTGTTACTAAACGGGAAGCCGAGCGACTTCCGAACCGTATATCCCATATACTATCAAATAGTATTGCTTTTGTTATTTTTTTTGTGGAATATTGCTATTGGCAGATTGAACTAGGTGCAAGTTACATATTTAAAGTTAAGCTAATAGTTTTACAAAAAAAAATAATAAAAGCATTACTATTTGATAGCCACTCGTTTCGGGGACATTTGTACATAATTAGTAACTTACTTATCTATGAAATATATTTCCTTTTTCCCTCACGAAATTGTCCAACAGAGGAAAACACAATGTAAATATTTAATAATAGGTGTGGAAAAAACTTGCACACATAAACAGACCACAAACACCGAAAATCCCCTCGGGACGTCCCTGGGATGTACGAAATACATACCGTATATCCTCAGGATATACCTTTCGGGTAAGAAGTTATAGCAAATAAACCTGGGACACACAAAACAATTCTGGATACTGTAAAAATTGCTCACTGGATATACACGGGCCGTAGCTACGCGTAGGCCGACTTTCTTTGCTAAAAATTGGCCTCTTTTCGTAAAACCGAGCCGTTTTGTAAAATCCAACCCACTAAACATTACTTAAAAACGCTATATTTAACAACTATTGTTTTAAAACGTTCCATATAATTTTCCTTACAATACAATAAACGTTAAAAATATGCAATTTCGAGGACGAACGCAAGGACGATATACCCATAAAAATTATTTAAAAACCTAATTATAGCTAGCTAAATGTATATTTTATGATACTATTTATTTCTAATTATATTTATATGAATTTGCAAAAATGGTTTTATTGTTAGGATATTCCCAAGGAATGGTTTCGTTAATAAAAATAATTATATATAGTTAAATATTTATCTTAAAAACCCAAATTACACAGGCCCACAAAAGAAAGTTGTCTGTGCTGGGGTCGAGACCCACCTATTCTTATGTATTTTGGGATGCTCAACACGAATCTGTCATAAAAAAGGCATTTCATGGACTTATTTTCTGCTACACTGAAATAATATGAGATTTTTACCATTTTAGACAGTTTATTCAGTGTAGCAAAAAAAAAATGAACCCATGAAGTGCCATTTTTATGACAGATTCAGCATCCCAAAATACATAGGAATAGGTTGATCTCACCCCAAGCACTGTGTGGGCCTGTGTTATTAATGTTACTTCCACCAAATGTTGGATTAGAATAATTACACCGGCCCACAAAAAAAAATAGTTTGATTATAATTATAATAATTAGGCTTGACCAGAATTTGACAATGACAAACTTGCTGACCCCCTCCTTTCATAATAGCTCTTATGTACAGTAAATATGTTCAATTTTTTTTTTGTTGCAGAAAGAAAACAAAAGACTGAAGAAGTTACCTGAAGAAAAGTATCAACTAATTTTTAACCACTTTTGAAGATTATCACAGGATTATTACCCTTTGAGTACTTAAAATAAAATAAAAAATTAGAAAACGAACATCTTGAATCGTAAAACATTGCAAGGGTAATAAGAGAATATAAAAATTTTAAATTTTAAAACAGTATTTATTATTAAAGTGTTGGTGATAGCATAAATAATAATAATATAATAATAAGCAATTAAATTGGATCTTAGAAAAAGTGAAAGGATCAAACTCTGGCCTTAACAGTTTAAAGGATTTTTCCCCTAATGAAAATTACAAAAAACACAACAAAACATGGATATGACCAAGGAGAAATCGAATCCCAATCCCAGGGACAAAGCCAATCCGCTATCAGTATTTTTCTTTATGTAAGTATAGAGTTACCAGAGTTATAAGATATTTTTGTCTGGCTCGTGTCAAACTGTTCGTCCAATCGGGAAGTTGCATAATTTTACTCATTTAAACTAATGTATTTTTATCCAGTCCACGTGGACTGATTCTAGCCAGTTAATGTTCGACCCTGTCCAGTCATATTTCACAAAAGATTTAGACACACCCACAAGGCATTTGTAGCAATACATATTTACTGGACCGGCTTTAATTTGTGTTCTGTGCATAGAGCTATATAAGATAAATACGTATTTAATATAATAAAATGTAATTACGTACTAAAAGTTAGTGTATTTTGGTTATTATTTCAGGTGTTAATGCCAGTGTTTCCAAATGAGCACAAGGTGCAATAAAGGGTTAATTTTATTCAATATTCATTTAAAGATACTTTTAACCAATACATAGAAGTTTATCTTACAAAGTATGCCATCCATATGTTATCGAAATAGAGAAAATAGTAACTGCAAATATTTTTTCCCATTAATAAAATAAACGCATTCTAATAATAACCCTGTGTTATTTTTGAAGTGGGAAATTTATGTATACAGAAACAAGCCGTGAAGATATGTAATGCTTCGCATTCTATACTATACTCTTAACAGTGGATAGTTTATTGCGTTTTCTCCCAATATACTTTCTAAAATATTAAAAAGTAGCGTCGATTTTTTCAAAATTTAACCCCCTATAACTTTTTTGTTTTTGGGGGGATTATTTTTAAAAACCATAGGGGTCCTACTATCAAAGAACTTGATTTTTACTAAAAATTTCGAGTCGATCGGATGATTTGTTCTTGAGTTATCGTCTCTACAAAAAAAAACGTAACATCAGACAGACAGACGGGCATTGTCAAAGTTTCTTATTTTTTCATGAAACACATTTGTATCAAAGAATTTTTTTGTCAAAGACCTTTTTTGCAGATTTTGGAAAATTCTAAACTAACGTATTATACTATTCCAGCACTTACGCGCTGTGAATAGTATAACAAGGCGGGCGGGAATTAGCTTTCAACGTCCCTATATTATTTGTCAAAACAAGTCGTGTTTTATTTTTGAGACTCGGGATAACTGAGTCAAGTGAATCCTTGCAGAGCTCTGCACCGACGAAAAACAATCAATAAGAAGGATTTCTAATATTCTAATTTGGTGTTATAATTAAAACGCTTTTATATTAATATTTTATTTATATTAATTTTGGGAGAGACTTGTCGTACCTACACACAGTGCACACTAGTGTGTATGAATGGTATTCTTGTCATTTTAAGGTTATTTTAATGGAAAGGGGAGTCGTGTGATACATCATTTTAAAGCCCGGTATATATATATATATATATATATATATATATATATATATATTCCATTTGATACAATATTTGATAATATGATTTTAATTTTTTTAATACCTTAAGGTGTTAGGTCCTATACTTTAAATACGTAACTCAAAATTTAATTGAAATGGTTAATTGGAGTTTGTGTGTGTAGGTTTAAGTTTGTATGTTATATGTTTGTATATGTTATCATTTATCAATAATGAATCATCAAGTACAGAACTAGTTAGTGCAAGGAACCGAAAATTGATTGTTTTGAGATACGCCATTTCGAAATTTACAAGTCGATATAACCATTTTCTCATAAGCAATCGATTTCCGGTAAAAATATTGCATCAAAATTGGCCGCAGTCCAAAATATTTTCAAAAAAACTCGAACAGCAAATCTTGTACGAAACCACAAATCATTTCTATTTCGGATGTGCATGAAACGATTTTAAATATCAGACCAGCTGCAGCAGAAGGATGCTCGTTTGTTTTTTGAGAAAATAGAGGAAAAAGTGAGGCAAAAGTTGAGAAATTAAAAATAATTTAATATATTATACGAATTAATCTTAAAAAATGATACTCAAAAAGCCTCTTGCATAAAGAAATAGTATATTAAAGTACTAGTTTCATAACAGCGATTGCTTTATACTATTTTTTCTATTTTGCTCTAAAATTTAATAAAGCTTACATTTAAATTGATGACCGATTTAGGGATTTTTGTTTTGGGTTATTACAATTTTCGCAATGTTTGAAATTCATAGAACAAATGGTATTTTGATATATTTTATAGTTAGCTTCTCTTTTTCTCTGCAAGTAACCAAGCCACAATTTTAACTTTTGTCCTGTATCGCCAACCCAAAAGAAAAAAGTACAAACCTCTTATAGACCTATAAGAACACGCAAAATGAGTGTGAGCTTATAAGAGTCGCAGAATAGAACCTAAAATCAAATCAAATGGTATCGAAAAAGGCGTCCAAAATTTTGGGTATTTTATGGCCCCTTTTAAAGCTCGATGAGGAACGTGTTAAACAAAATATAATCTTATGACAAGTACAATAAAGGTTTTTGTTCTGTGTTCTTTTCACATTCATTTAAAAACTGGAAATAAGCCAAATATACTTACATATAATTTATTTGTGGACGACCGTGAACGGTAATTACTAAGTTTAAAGGGTAATAGTACATTATTTTAGATAATTTTACAACGCAAATACATCTTTTCAGTAAAAAATAATCTTTAAAATTTAACGCGGAAACAAAAATACCCAATAATAGTCCGAGGACGAATATAAACTAAATAATAGTATATTAAAGTACTAGTTTCATAACATAGTACAATTTTAGAAAACGAGCCGCTTGCGGCGACTTTTCTAAAGTACTAGTGCGCTAAAAACGTGTTATGAAACGAGTGCTTTATACAGTTTTTTCTATTTTGCTCTAAAATTAAAAAAAAAACTTACATTTAAATTGGTGACTGATTTAGGGATTTTTGTTTTGGATTGGCATTACAGTTTACACCATGTTTAAAATTCTAAGAACAAATCATATTTTGATATATTTTATAGTTATCTCTTCTCTTTTTTACTGCAATTAACCAAGCCACAATTTTAACATGGTAATAATAATCTAAACACAAAATTTTGTAGAAAATTCAACTTTAAAGCGACATTGACATTTGCACGGAAAACGTCAAGCGATAGGCCAGGTCTGTTGCCAACCCAAAAGAACAAAAAGTAAAGACCTCTTATGGGCCTATAAGAACACGCAAAATGCGTGTGATTATGAGCTTATAAGAGCCGCAAAATAGAAAAATAAATAAATTGGACTTCAACGGTGAATTTTACTAAAAAGTTGTTTCCGTGAAGCACTTCACATATTATTTTTTAACCTTTGTATATTTTTAAATAAATAAAATTGTGAAGAAACATTTTAAATAAATACGTATTTTATGTGTACTTATTTAGATTTCGATGTAAATAAATAAATACCTTTTCTTGAATAAATAAGGAAGATACATTTTGTATTTACTTTGACTGGCAAAATGTTTTATTTGATCTTTAATAAAAATTCTTTTAAAAATTAAAAAGTAGAAAAAATATTTAAAAATACAGCACAACACAATATGCCCTGCCATACTACTACTAGTAGCTAGGTAATAACTGTGTCGTGTCGTTGCTGATTTGATTTAACTAAGGCATTTGATACTACAGGGCACTTTTTAACATAAGCTACGGGGGTTATTTGCCTTCCTGTAACAGAAAAATCCTCTTTCAATGTTGAAACGTGTTGATTTATCTTTTTATTTTTGCTCAAAAATTAGATTTTTTAGTTTCTATTTAAAGATATATAAATGCATAACGAATTACTTCTAATACATTAAATTAAATAAATTTTATTGTTAAATTTAAATCTTTTTGAGCTCCTTGAATATATAATAGTTTTATGAACAATAATATTTACCAAAGTAATCTGGAAGTCGACAACAGGTTTTTATTTGTTAGTAACTAATTTTAGCGAAGTCATTCTGCCAAAATGCAAGATTAGGCACTTTAATGCTATTATTTTTAAGCCTCAAAATTATCCTTACAACACAAATGGGCTTGGAAGACAATATTAGCTTTTCAACAGATTCGCACCCAAAATGGATTTTTTAAAATCGGTTTGATTGAGATTTTAACTATTTTGATTAGAAAAATAAAAACACGTTTGTTTATAGGTATTATATTTTAATTTTTATATGCAATAAAAGTTTAAAAGAAAGTCAGGACTCTCTATGGAAAGGACTCTTGATCAGCTAAGATACATAACCCTTCATAAAATCCCATGTTTCGAAAATATTTATCGTCATCATCAGAAATTTAATACGATCACAAATTTAAAAAGTTCTGTGCATGTACGTATTAAATTTAAAAATAACTTTTGATTCGAGAACGTTTCGGTTTTTTTTTACTTTATCAGGCATATACATATTATGTACCTATATGGAGCAGGTGAATCTTTTCTTAGTCGGGTTTTTCGCATCTCGGCTTGTTTTTTGTAATGACCAGAGTCGGACAACAGGAATTTTATTTTAAAATTCCTGTTGTCCGACCCTGTTGTTGTAATGAAAGTATCAACTAATAATGATTTTCCAATGACTTGTAAGATCGTAAATTATAGGCAATATGTACAAATTAACTTGTTTATTTAAAAACTAAAACAACATAAAACACGTGGTGTTAGCAAATTATTCAGAATCTAACGTCAATCGTAAATAAGAAGTTGTAGAAAAAAAATGTTAACCGATATTTTACAATCTGGGTGGTTTCAGTTTTTTTTCTTCTAGTTCCAGATGTGTACAGCTGAAGCTTTCTAGTAATTTAAGAAGAGTAAACAATTTTTTTTCTTTTTTTTTGTTCATATAGGGTAAAAGCGCCTAAACTCGACCTTCGCCAAAAGTCGGCCTCTGAACTTTTATTTTATTTAAGAAGTACAGAACTTTATCTTAGTTATGTAAAACGTTTGTATTTCTATCTGCTGTAGTTTTTGAAATAGAGCGAGGAGGCATAAAATGTTTTCTAATTTTTAAATTACCTTTTTGAGATGTGTAAGGAATGTAAAGATATTTTATATGATACCCAACTCGATAGGGACCCTAACATAGGGTTTGGACTTTATTAAATTTTAGAATTCTAGTTTATATAATTCCTGAAATAAATAAAGATGGCAGACGGACGGACAACCGAGGTTTTTTGAGGTACGGAACCCTAAAAAAATATTTATTTAAAAATCAAGGCATGTGTTTAAATTCTTTCAAGTGTGGGACCTAATTATAATTAATATTAAGATATGGGGGTGAAATGTTTACTTTTTATGTTATCTGAAGTGTCAAAATTGATGAATAGCGACTTCGAAAGGCATTAATATAAATTATAATTATAAACGGTCCAATCTCCTTACAATAACATAGGGTTGTTTCCTGGTCAAATAACGGCTAGCAAAAAAATACTCTGTTCAAGATAACGGATAAAAAACATATTAAGTACGTATGTATGTCCAAGAACAGATTGTAAGGGAACCACGCTTCTTCAAAAATTCGGTTTTATAATAACTCAAGAACCCTTTGCGTATAGTAACTAGGTTTTGCATGTTATCTATCCTTATTAACCCTCTTATCCATCTTATGTTATTTTCTTGTATTTATTTTAAACAGAGGCGTGCGAAACGGGGGCTTTCTTAATTGTTTAGGTACCCCAAACTTTTTTCTGTGCGTTATTTCTGTATTTCCTATCCAGGGCCTTCCCTTACCAGGCGCAATGATTAAACCTCGGATTATACCTAAAAAACTCTATCATTTTTTTTGTTTAACCGAGATATTTCCCACCCTTTCCAATGAAACGTTCTCATTACACCCTGCTTATATTTTTTTAAATAATTTATAAGTATTTTAAATTAATTATGAAACTTTTTTTTATATATTATGGGCTTATCAGGTTTCTAAAATTATGATCTCATAGACAGTTCTAATAGGGTGTCAAGATAATTGGACACCGTTTAAAATGCTTATTTATTTGTCTAGAGATTTTTATTGAAGATAACCAATAACAAACATAATTAAAATTTTTTTTGATGACATGTTTTTGGATTATGCCTATAATGGTACTTTAGAAAACTCGCCGCAAGCGGCTAAACTTGCACTCGTGCGCTAAAAACGTGTTATGAAACGAGTGCTTTATCCTTTTTTGCTATTTAACTCATTTAAATTTAGGGATTACTATTTTCGCTATGTTTGAAATCATACAACAAATTATATTTTGATATCTTTTATGTCAGCTCTTCTCTTTTTCACTGCAAGTAACTAAGCCACAATTTTAACACGGTAAAATTTAACTTAAAACTCAATTTCGTAGAAAACTAAACTTAAAAGCAGTGTTGACATTTGCACGGAAAACGCCAAGCGATTGTCTTTTGTCCTGCATTGCCAACCCAAAGGAAAAAAGTACAAACTTCTTATAGGCCTATAAGAACACGCAAAATGCGTGTGATTATGAGTCGCAAAATAGAAAAATAAATTGAAGGGGCTTTATTTATTTCCATCAAATCGATTATAAGTGGTTCTTCAACTGCTAATTAATCTATTGAACTGCAAGCGAAATTATGCTCTTACACCCTATCTATCAAGGCTCGTAAATAAAATGTAACGCTTGGTGGTCATGGGTCAGTTTTTCTCTGTATATGATTACTTAACTCACTAGTATTGTAAATAACTATTATATTGCAGTATACTTTACGTGCTGGTTACAAAAAATATTTTTGCAACATGTGAATGATTAAATATAGACTTTTCTCCCGTATAATTCGATAAATCGTTAAATAGTCACGTATTTGTATTATACCAGTTCCGGTTCTTGTGTTCAATAAATTATTTTAGATCCAGTAAATACATGGTGTCCTTTTAAATTTACTTTGGTTCTTTTAAGATTTGACATGCATTTTTGCCGGGCCCTCCTTGGAAGCTCAAGCCTCGTGCTTCATGTTCCACTTATTGATTTTATTATTTATCTTAAGCGATTGCAATCGAACCCACTTTATTTCAATTGTAATTAGGATCAATAAAAAAATCTCGTTAATTAACTAAACTGCTTAACTACTAACTCATTTATTGGACCTTATTTATTTAAATTAAGAAGAAGAATAAGAAAAGAAATTATTTTTATTATTATTATTTATTTTTTAGTTCTTTTGGGACCTTTAAATGTAATTAAAAATAAAATTAAATAAAATTAAATTTTTTATTACATTACATTTTGTTTAACCTCGTACTATTCTACTTAATTAAGCATCCCCTAAGTCTAGTGTGATACATCATTTTAAAGCTTATAAAATTCTCCATTTAATTCCATATTTTTAAAATAAAAAAAAAATTGGGTTTAAAATGGGGTTCAAAATGGGTATTAATGTCAAAATTCTTCTAAAAAAAAACAAATAATTTTTTAAAAATGCCTAAAATCATAAAAAAATGTTAATTATACTTTTAAACTAATTTTAGTTGACATAAATAAAAATTTATTTAAAAAAACTTAAAAAAACGAATGTTTTAGCACAAAAAATTGAAAAATCAAAACATTAAAAAACATTTTTAAAAAATTTAAAATGTTAGTTTAAATAGAGAATTTTATAAGCTTTAAAATGATGTATCACACGAACCCCCTTTCCATTTAAAAAATGTCCCCCCATGCCCCCCTGCCCAAACTTTAAGAGCTGAAAGTATTAAATATATGCTAAAAGATAGTTTAAGTTGTCTTATTTAAAATTTCCAAATTTGAAGTCAATATCTCAACTGGTTCAAAAGTTAAGAGGGGGGGGGGTGACTTTTGGACCGCACTGTATATTAATTTTACACTAAACATCTGAAAGCAGAGTTTATTAATAAATTCATAGAAGTAAATTATAATAATAGATCGTTTTAGACACTTCTTAACTTATCGGAATTCTTCTAAACCACTTAAAATTATAGGCAGGTAGTTTTAAAACATAATTTTATCTATGACGTGGCCATACTATTATAAACAGCAAAAGGCAAAAGGGAAATTTAAGAATTATGCATTAATATAAGCATTAAAATATGGGGGATGATATTTTAAATTTTAAGTTTGGGATAGTTGGGAAATGGAGATATTTAAAACCTCCAAATGTGCACATCCATATAGATTTAAACTGAAGTGAAATAACCTGTTTTGTAGAAATTATTTAATCATTTAAATTCTAAAAATTTTAATTCTAAAAACACCAATTTAGCTTGGAATTAAAAACATAGTTTAAAATGATGTCCCCTTTTTTCCTGTAGTGTTCTTTGAAATGCTATAGTTTATTTTATACGCTATATCTGTTTCGTACTTCATATCGATATATCGTAGGTAGCAATTTAGGTTAGAGGTTCTGTACATTTTAGGCCCAAATAAACCTGTCTACAGGGTATAAACCTTTTTCCCTTTATAATATTAATAAAAAACCCACACTACTAAAATATATATTTAATTTAATTTATTAAAGAACCGATGTTCTTCTATTTTCCGAACACGCTTCTGGGCTCATTGACTGAGAGGGCACTTATTTCGGATGGTGTACAATTTATTTCTTCACTAAAATTGGAAGTTTCTATATTTTGAAAATATTCCTAGGTAGGCTGAATACAGATTATTCGAAACCACACCATACAAAAAATAATTCATCCAATTTATGGAAGTTTCAAATGAATAAATAACCTTTTATATCGTGGTAAATAATTTACAATTATTGTAACTAACTATTAAATATGTCAACAATATAAAGATATACACCTACCTAGTCATCAGAGGAAATTCAGCACACAAAATTATTATACTAATGACATGTTATGTTACCTACCCAAGCATGAAACAAAAATATTCATATAAATTAGGGTGGTACCTAAAAAAATAATTTTTTTGAAAGCCCCCTAAATTTGTTTTGAATTGTTTTCATTTTGATAAAACGTAATGTTTGTATTTTACACCCTTAAAAATAAATTTTATCGATCTTAAGGGTACACATTATTTCTAGGCAATAGGAAATTAAGGACCATCCTAATATAAATACTTAAAACAAAATTAAATACATGGTGTAACACAAATAAGTAAGGTATTATTATTGTCAAAAAACATTTAAATCAAAAATGGTTCAATAAATAATGGGTTCATATTTTTAACAATAGAATGCAGATGCGAATAACATTACAGCTGCTGGTCTCATTTTAAATAATATAGAACGTATTTATTACTCTCAATTAATTTTCGCATTAAATCCCGAAATTTTTGGTTATAGATTTTCAAGAGTTATTATTGGAGGTCGGACTTTTAGTATTCATTTACCGGGGTAGTAACTAGTGATGTTGCAAGTACAGTAAAGCTATAAAGTAAATGGCGATTTCTCCCGTTAGACTAGACAGGGACAAAAGTTCTACCCAAAAAGGATAGACGACATACATACACTCCCACTTCCACCCAACCAAACAAATTCTGTATTTGTTCTTTGTTGAACAAATACAATATTTACTTGGGCGAAAAGTGTAACTATTATTTTTATTAAAGAAATTACTGGCGCCATCTAAATTTTAGTAGAATTATCTTATTCTACAGATTCACATTAGCTATGTTCGTTCGTGCCGCTCACTGCTACACTTTCCAGCCAACCAAATAAATACTGTATTTGTTGTATGAAAAACAAATACAGTATACTGTAAATATATTTATTTGGTTGGCTGGAAAGTGTAGCACAAATGAGATAGAGATAGGGTAGACGTCTTTTGTTTCATAATTCTAGTTGTAGAGAGCTTCATTACAACGTGTTTCTTGTTGAGCTTAAATGTTTTGTATCCACCCTGTACAGTTTACACATATCTATAATTCTAGCCCACATGACACGTTCTGTCTATTTTCTCTATTCTATTAATACTATTGTGTATTTTTTTTCAACTCCCATTTAATAAATAAAATGAAAAATAAGGGTGGGCTTAAATACAAGAGTTTCTATACCACACAAGCTAATCCTAGGATTACCTATCATTATAAAAAAACATTTAACGATTCAACTGAGGTGTAGCCATAAACATAAATGCCTTTACGACCATTTAGATTATTGTATGTTGCACTATTTCCTCGTTTACATTTCAATAATGCATTCATAATTAACAATACATCTATATTACGGTATTCACTAGTAAGTTAACCCCATAAAAATAAATAATACAACTCTAGTCTACTTCTCTAATCAAAGATTACACAAGTTTACAACCAAACCAAACCAAGCGAACTTTTTTGACAATAAATTTGGATTTGTCGACACCAAACACCCCTAAAATAACCTTTTTCGTCACTGGGCGAAAATACCTGTCAACTAGTGTTATTCATATACAGCGGGACTTTGTTTAATTACAACTTAAAATCAGTAGTCGGCGTAAACTCAGTTATGACTCATCAACGTTGAAAATAAACACAGAAACATAGGCTTACGGAATAATTTTGCCGAATTATGATGGATTTTTTTTATAAAGGTCACTAAATCGAAACATTTGACGACTAATTTGTTACACACAACAATGTTGACTATATATATATATTAACTATACATATCTATATATATATATATCGGTATTTTTCAAAGAAAAAACCGACATTCGATTTTTATCTTTTAAGAATACGAGATTTTAATTTTTATTTATCGATAACTTTTTTTCCCACCTTACTCGTTTAAATGAAATTATTAAACGAATCAAGATAAAAAGAAATAAAAATGTAAATATTTAAAACCTCGCGTCAACGCTAGAGTCGACGCGGCGCCTATGCGAGTACTGGAAATTCGCCGAGTACTGCTTATAATTTACAAATTTTTCAGTTTAAAACTAAATTATAATATACGCATATCTTATGTTTTTTTAAATTATTTTCAGATATACAATAGGAATGTTCAAAAAAGGATACAGAAAAACATTCGAAGTAGAAGATTTATACAATCCGATTGAATCGGATAGAAGTACAGCATTAGGAGATAGATTAGAAAGGTAAGAATAACTTATATGATGGGTTGAGAAGCCAAGGGGTACAAGTGACATTTTTATCGAAATCTTGTTAGGCATAGGAATAGGTTTTTTAGGCTTAGTACAACCTATTCCCATGCCTAATAAAATTTCGTTAAAAATGTCATTACCCCATCATAACACATGAAAAAAATTAAAAATGCTTTGTCCATATTAATACAAAAATTACTTAATTTCCTCATTACAATGACATAATTTAAAAAGCATTTTCTAGTACCATTTTTTATCGCACATTTCCAACATTCTTTAAATAATTCCTTCGAAATATGTCCATAATACGGAGTAAATAGTGCTGGGACCATCTGCTACTTGTAACTAAACCTTAAGAGATAATTAAGATATGTTTGAATAGTATCATATTAAGCACGGGTGTTTATTTTTGCTCCTCCTATTCAAATTATAAATAAATATTACTCATAATAATGGCATTAGATGATCACCCACCAATTTGAATATTTTTTGCATTTTTATAATCAATTTTTATTTATTATCGGCACAGACCTCATAACAAAAACTAGACTTGCATTTCCCTGTACAGAAAAGTGACGCCGGTATGTTGGCCGACATACTGTTCAAAATCTAGTGATTTTATTTTCTTAAGGTTGATTTTAACTGTCACTTTCTTTAAAAGAAGAAGAAGAAGAAGAAGAAGCCACATGCGCCTGCGCACTTGCATTTCCCTGTACAGAAAAGTGACGCCGGTATGTTGGCCGCCATACTGTTCAAAATCTAGTGATTTTATTTTGTTAAGGTTGATTTTAACTGTAACTTTCTTTAAAAGAAGAAGAAGAAGCCACATACGCCTGCGCACTTAGAGGATGGAAGGGGTAAAGAGGGAGAATAGGAGAGAGAATTATAGGGCTAACATGTTCTATAAGACTCGTGTAATAAGAGACCCTGGGTCTTGCTTCTCATGGGTCGGTTTAAGTATATAGTAATAGTACGCCACGTTATCTATCTCACTCCAACATCGGCCATAATTTAAAAAAAGTATTTTACCCACCTATGCGATTTTTTCGGGGAAAACTAGTAATGGCGTGTTGTTTGTAATTTACTATTATCGTACAAAATGTGAGCAAAATTGTTAAAGCCATTTTTGAGAAAAACGATTTTTTCGAATTTTGTTCATCATGTACCCTTATTTAACAGACTACATAATTAAGAAAAAAACTCCTGAGCAATCCTTTTAGAGGATTGTTTTTAAACCCTAAAAACTGCCACGCGTCTGGAAAGGGAATCCGTGTTAGCTTATTTTTATGCTTTTCTGTTAAACTGTACAATATATAATAATTATATTATTTTTAATTTTTTTAGTTCAATATTTCAAACAAACATATCTCGTGTTCAAGGACAAAAAAGTTATAATTTCACATATAAATAGTTAACAGTACTGCAGTTTTCGGCACGTTGTGTTAATTTAATGTTGTGGCCTTGATTTATTTCAATAAACGGAATTGATAATACATAAATATTATATAACTAATGATAATTTACGATAATAATTTATCAATAATTTTTTTAATAGAAAGAAAATTGTTAACTACTATCAACACTGCTCAAGGTCTTTAAAAAGACAGATGCAATTTTTTGAAAACGCTGCTATTGACAAAGTGGCATTGATCCTTTTAGAACCAAGCCACGGAAATAAAAAGTAAAGAAATTTCAATTAAGGGGGTTACCCCTAATTAGAGTAATATTAGTTGCCTTGGATAAAAGACTTTCTAAGGCGGACGATTTTCGTTTTTGGGAGAAGAATAAGGTAATTTTGAGTACCTTATTTTGAAAGTTGGGATGAAAGTCCTTTTTTGAGGGTGATTTTATTCCAGGCTGGGTCTCCATATTATATAATAGGAGTACTAGTCTTAGGGGTTGGTTATAAAGAAGTTTGTTTTTAATAGGGGGCTTTTTCTTGGTTTAAAGAGATATCCATTGGAAATTTGGAGGTTACTTTTAACGTGCTAATTTTACGTAAGGTTTTTGGATATGGTAATGTCTAAGTATTACATGGTTCTCCCAGTTAATGTCTTAATGTCTTGAGTGCTTGCTTCGGAAACTGAATTCCTTATTTGGATTTGGAGCTTAGTTCTTTGACTAAAGTTTGGAGTCTGATTAGTATGATTTTATCGCCGATTTTGCCTAGGGGCTTTTGGGGCATTATTTCTCGACAAAAGTCGGATTTTTTCGGGGCTTTTTGGTAACTATTACGTCTGCGTTTTTCGAGGACTCTGGAAAGTATCTCAGTCTAAGCAAAGTGTTAACAATTGAACTCGTTAACATTCATGTTAACGAGTTCTGCTATGGGTTTCTAGGGGAGGATTTTAAGAATTTTATCTGAAATTTGGTCGGGCCCAGAGGCTTTTCTTTTTGAAATGTTTTTGATAATAAGTTTAATTTCCTCGGAATATGTAGGGGTGATAATCTCGTATTCGACTGTGGCCGTGATTGCCCTACGCAGTTGTCCCCGAATACGCCTTGGTTTATATTTTCCGAAAATCTGTTTTTTTCTCAGTCTATGATAAAATCTCGACCATGTCATGTAGGGGTACATGGCAACTATAAGATGCGCGTGTACCACATGAATAACTCGTAAATAATATTATTAAAAATATTTTTATCATTATTTTCTTTCAGAAACTGGTTTCGTCAAACAGAAAATGCAAAGAAAAAATCGCCAAGCCTTCTTCGTGCTCTTGTCTCGACATTTTGGCCAGAATACCTTTTTCTGGGTTTTCTAATAGCCACCATGGATATATTTATTAGGCTGGCCCAGCCCATTGTGTTGGGCTATCTTTTGGATTATTTCCGACCTGCCAGTAATGTGACCAAAGATGAGGCTTTATGGTACGCGGGGGGTGTCGTGGGCCTAAACGCCCTTAGTGCCGTCTTGATTAATCAATATATCATGGACGCATTCCATTATGGTATGAAAGTACGGGCAGCCTGTTGCGCTTTAATTTATAGAAAGGTAAGGGTCATCTTATTATTATTATTATTATATCTCTTGAATCTCGAAAAGTTTTTAATGATATAATCATAATTTACAAGATATTTAACAATAATACAGGGTGTATTTGAAATAGCGTAGGAAATTTTAACAGGTGATTCTACATGATAAAATATGACAAAAAGTTCCTATAAACATATGTCTAAAAATGCGTCATAAGAGAGCTACGCCCCTTTGAAATTGGCTAAAAAAATCGGTTTTTATTTAATAATTCAGGAACCTTTTGAGATATATTAACGAGGTTTTGCACGTGAATTAATCCTAATAAGGCCTATCTTTGTATGTCATTTTCACGTACTTATTTAAACCAGGGGTGTGCGGAACGGGGGGGCCTTATCAGTTTTTTGTACCAAACTTTTTTCTGTGTAACTTTTTTGCAATTTTATTCTAGAAATGTGATTTCTCAGATCAAAATACATAAAAAAGGTACTCTTGTTGTAATACTGTAGGATTAACCGTTTTCGAGAAAAGTTCATTTGAAGGTGAAATTTCACGGTTCGAGGACGAAAAATTAAATACTAAAATGTTGAAAACCAAAATTTTAATCATGCAATGTTATTCTACATCAAAAACTAAGAAAAAAAGTTTCCATACATGTAGGTCGAAAAAACGCTTTTAAAGCTACCATAGCACTTTAAAAATGGTGCATATTTAGGAGACCATAGCTCCATTAGGATTGATTTTTGGAAGTACCTGTATATGAGGTTTTTTTCTTAGTTTTTAATGTACATTCGCCCTGCATCATTAAAATTTTGGTTTTCAACATTTTAGTATTTAATTTTTCGTCCTCGAACCGTGGAATTTCACCTTCAAATGAATTTTTCTCGAAAACGGTTAATCCTACAGTATTACAACAAGAGTACCTTTTTATGTATTTTGACCTGAGGAATCATATTTCAAAAATAAAATTGCAAAAAAGTTACACAGAAAAAAGTTTGGGACAAAAAACTGATAAGCCCCCCCCCCGTTTCGCACACCCCTGGTTGAAATAAGTACATGAAAATAACACATAAAAACGGGCCTTGGTAGAATTAGTTGACGTGCAAAACCTCGTTGATATATCTCAAAGGGTTCCTGAGTTATTAAATAAAAACCGATTTTTTTTAGCCACTTTCAAAGGGGCGTAGCTCCCTTATGACGCATTTTTATACATATGTTTATAGGAACTTTTTGTCATATTTTATGATGTAGAATTATCTGTTAAAATTTCCTACGCTATTTCAAATACACCGTGTATAAACTGTCCTGATCTCTTAGAAAAATTTTCAATTAACGTTCCAGCTAGAGACAATAGAAGCACATATTTTTTTATCATTCCAAATAGAAGAACAAATTACACAGTAAACTCTCCGATTTGTAGACTTATGAAATCGTTTAACAGCCTATTTTTAATATCTCCATAAATTCTTTAAAAAATATTCTTAAAAATTCATTTTTGAATTCTTAAGTAAATACGTTCTAATGATACATTTATTTTGCAATTTTATTTCGTAATTTGTTAAAATATTCTGTAAATATGATGTTTTCTTTTCTTTACTACTAACTTTGTAAGTTGTGGGTGCTCCTTGTGGGTTTGACCCGTTTGTACCCCAAAGCTGTACAAATAAATAAAAAAAAATCACAACAATATATTGCTGCCAACAAAAAACAAAAATCCCAATATTGAACAGATTTTTTTTTTTGAAAAATGAAACATTTTCAAAAAAAGTCGAAAGAGGACTTTAAGAAATCTATGGCCGAACACTGATAGAACACTACCGTAATTAAGCGATCAGGTTTGGACTTTGTCGGGAAGAGTGCGAGGTAGGCGTGGCTTGAAAATCCACAGGTTCGGCTTTCCGCCCCTTCCTACGTCACGATCCTTGCTTCAAAATGCAGACAATTCACCTGACCCGTCCGCCCGACTGGCTAGCTGAGCCTGGTAGGCGTCGGCCCTATACTGCGTTTGCAAATTTGGTGTATTTGAAACTACATACCACATGTAACTACATGTACATGTAATTACATGCTTATTGTTGGGTATACTTATGCACAAAAAATTTTTAGCCCAAAATGCCTACTTTCAATATTTTGGTAAAACATTTATTAAAATCAGCTGTTTGTCGCCATCTCATAAAAGAAATTAAAAACATGCACACTTTTAGAAAATCTTTAAAAAAGTATCTATTAAGCAAGTGTTACTATGCAGTCGACGACTTTAATTGGCCAGGGGAACGGTCGTAATTACGACTTAAGTCCTAATATTTTATTTATGTATACGTTCTTAACAATTCTATGTTAATATTTATTATGTTAGGTACTATGTATGTATTGTACTTTTCTATGTTAACCAATGGTTAATAACCATAGTAAGCTTTCTGACATGTTCCCAGTCAACACAAATACATGGCAGGAACATAGCAGGTACATAACCACTGTTCTATGTGATGTTGCAGACATGTAATTTTTATAGTCCATGTATAGTCCTTGGACTTTAACAATTCCGCCTCAAGTTATGTATCAGCTACATAACATGCTACATATCAGATACATACTAGGTACATAACAATAAAAGTAGGCGTTTCCGAATTTTACTTGTTATGGAGTGCATGATAGATTTAGACATGGTGAACATTTTTACGTCTTTTTGATAAACCTAATAATTAAAGTATATAAATATCTTTATATGTAGCATCCATCAGGCAAAATTCTTATACGATGTGCATTTTTACTGTGAAAGCAAACTTTCTACCAGGCTTAAAAATCATGGGCCACATAAAAAGCCAATTTTTAGAGAAAAAATAGCAAATAATCATTTTAAAAAAATATATATATTTTAATTTTTTGTCTAAAATTATCTAAAATCGGTTTAGTTGTCTAAAAATACATGCGTTTCTACTACTTAAGGGTAAAACTTTTATTATTAACAACAATTTTAAGAATATTAGTGATTCTAACCTATAAAAATTAAAATAATATAGACGCCATATTTAGTATTGAATTCATAACATTTTATGTATCGTGTATGTTCTCGTACCATATATATGATACATAACATGCAATATTGCATGTTATGTACCATACATATGTATGTTACATCTTATGTAATATGGCACATGTAACGTAAAAAATCTTTCTGTTATAGGGCATGTTATGTAGCATACATATGTATGTTATGTCTCATGTAATATGGCACATGTTACCTAAAAAATCTTTCTTTACCATGTTGCATCCATATATGTGCGGACTGGGTATGACATGATGTATCATTATCCTTGAATGCAATAAAATCTTATCTTATCTTATCTTATCTGTATTAATCATCCTTCCTCAAAAAACTATTATAGTGACAACAGCGTTGTTGTATTATTAAATAATATGAATCTACAATTGTAATAGAGTATTCAATATAACGTTAAAATGTTTTAGAATAATCGTAAAATGGTATTATGTACCTCAAACTTGTTACAACAACGTTTGGTTGTACTATTTATAGATTTTTCTATTATTGTTCTAAGTATATAATGAATAATTTTCTATTAAATTATGGTTTTTCAATTTTCAGGCCTTAAGACTGAGTAACACGGCCCTTGGAGAGACCGCATCAGGAAAAATAGTAAATCTCTTATCAAATGACGTCAGTAGATTTGATATTGTATCAATTTTTATCCACCACATGTGGGTAGCACCTACCACAGCTGCGATTATCTTTTGTTTCCTCTACGCGCAAGCCGGATATGCTGGAATAATAGGAGTTATCCCAGTGTTCCTGGTTGTTCCCCTACAAAGTTATACCGGAAAATTATCAGCAATTTACCGAAAACAAACCGCAATCAGGACCGATGAGAGAGTAAGACTGATGGACGAAATCATATCAGGAGTTCAAGTGATCAAAATGTACGCTTGGGAGATACCATTCGCAAAATTAATCAGAATTGCGAGAAAAAATGAAATTAAAATAGTGACAAAATCGTCTTACGTTAGAGGACTGTTTATGACTTTTAATCTTTTCACAACTAGGGCCGCTATGTTTGCAACACTGTTAACTATGGCCTTTACCGATCAAGAAATTACAGCGGCCAAGGTAAAAAAATTAAATATACAGTGCGCTCCGAAAGTTATCCCCCCCCCCCTAACTTTTGAACTTTAAATTCAGACAACGTAAATAAAAAATCCTAAACTATCTTTTGGAATATGTTTAGCTTCTAAAATGTGGGCAAGGTGGCTTGGGGGGAATATTATTTTAATGAAAAGAAGTGGGGTCCCTGAATTTTGGTTTGACGTTTTCTATCTTTTTGAAAAGACGCAAACCAAAATTCAGGTATCCTAGAAAGAAAGATTGTGTAATAAGGTACATAAAGTTCGATATATTTTGTGTTGAATTTTCATTTTTACATCGGCACTTGGTGCTACTAAGAGTGCCTATGTATTGAAATCTTCGCCGAAAAGTCAAAATCTTTGACCACGTTTTTTTCACATTTCTTGACGTTTTAGACCATTCTCGAAATCAGTAAAAAAAAAATTGCGTCCGTCTGTCTGTCTGTCTGGGTCTAAACTCTCTAACTTCATTTCTACATGAGATATCGACTTGCGGTTTTTTGCATATTGTTTCTTATCGTATTCCGAAGAGCTGATTAGATTTTGGGGGTAAACGATTGGGGTAAGGGGGTAAAAATAGGGTAAAACTCCTATTTTTAGCGTTTTTTGTTTATAATTAAGGCAATTATTATTGTATTTGGTTAATTTAGCACTTATATAAAAGATAATTTTAAATTGGTCAAAAAATGTTATAAACAACGTTTTCCTAAAACGCATTGTTTTCGAGATATTGGCGTTTAAAGCAGTAAAAGGTTTTTTTAGCATATCTCACATATTTATAACCCGATTTCAAAAAATTATATTTTAAATAAAAGCTCTTTTTAAGCCCTATAAAAAATGTTATATATAGTTTTTTGCTAGAATATAATGTTTTAAAGACACATAATTTAAAATCAAACAAAACACCTAGTTTTAAATTCGCAAACTAGATGGCTCTAGTGTACAATAGTGCCGATGTTTTGACAGGGCGCTTGCAACGTTTCATCTAGTTTCTACT
The DNA here is from genome assembly GCA_958510825.1 of Brachypterus glaber. Classification (NCBI taxonomy): domain Eukaryota; kingdom Metazoa; phylum Arthropoda; class Insecta; order Coleoptera; family Kateretidae; genus Brachypterus; species Brachypterus glaber. The sequence goes on along the minus strand of OY294052.1, from coordinate 1,058,030 downwards.
ACAAATTGCAATTTACTTAGATTTTTTGAAATATTTGTTTATATCATTTCAATTTAGATAGATATAATTTACGTTACGGGCGCAATTTTTTGAAATTTTTAGGTTTTAATTAAAGAAAAATAAAAGGATTTAATATTTTATTTACATTTTAGGTTTTCGTGTTTATGTCTTATTATAACATTATCTCCCAAACAATGTCTTCCATGTTCGTACGAGGTATCTCCGAGATAGCAGAATTATTTGTGGCGATCAAAAGGTTACAAGATTTCATGATGAAGGAAGAATTTGTTGCCATTAAAAAATCACCAAACAACAACGATTCCAAAATTATTAACGATAAAAATATTGTGAGTCTTAAAGACGCATCTGTTAAATGGAACGTTAATTCGAGTGATCTTGCATTAAATAAAATTAACCTATCTATTGATAGAGGGAGCCTATGTGGTATTATTGGACCTGTTGGTAGCGGAAAAAGTTCTTTATTAAACACCATATTAGGTAAGCTAAACATGTTCTGTTAAATCCTATGATTTTATAGGAACGCCCTTGGTGATTTGGCGCCCATCAAGTATTGATGACCAAAAAAAGAACCACCAGTGTCAACTTTACGCCCTTATTTATTTCCCCAAGCTTAAAAGTTCTCATCTACTTTTTCTTGTCTTTCAGGTGAAATTGAGTTAGTTGGAGGTAATATTGAAGTAAATGGTTCCGTATCATACGCATCTCAAGAACCATGGGTATTTGCAGCTACAGTCCGTCAAAATATAATCTTTGGTTCTGAATATGATAAAACTCGATATAATAAAGTTGTACAAGCATGTGCGTTAGAAAAGGACTTTAAACAGTTTCCAGATGGGGACTATACTATTGTAGGTAAGAAATAATTACCCCCCTTACTTATTATCCAATTTCAAAAAAATCTATTTGTTGTTACAGCCTATTTCCTTTCCAAGTAACACATTAGCTATAAAGTATCTCTTACCGCTATTTCGCAGCAAAATTACAGCCATATGGCTTCAATTTTGCTGCGAAAGAGCGGTGAGCGATAATTTACAGCTACTGTGATACTTGGGTTTTCATGACGTTTCAAATTAGTGCCTAGTGCCGATGTTTTGATAAGATGCTTACAACTGTTTATCTTTATTATATATTTATTTATTTTTTTAGGTGATAAAGGTGCTTCTTTAAGTGGTGGCCAAAAAGCTAGAATAAATCTAGCACGAGCAGTTTATAGAAAGGCAGATATTTACCTACTTGATGATCCATTGTCTGCTGTAGATGTTCATGTTTCCAAACACCTATATAATGAATGTATCAATGGTTTTCTTAAGAACAAAACCAGAATCTTGGTAACTCACCAAGTACATCATTTGAAAAATGCACATATCGTTATATTTAATAATGTAAGAGCTAATTTTTATATGAATAGTATATTGCAAGACAATTTTTTTCAACTATCATTAAGTCAGATTTCCTAATTTGTTGCAAATACAAACTCTGATATGTTGTATTTTTATTTAAGGGTACCATTGAAGACCAAGGAACTTACGCAAACTTGGTAAACAGTGACAATTTATATGCCAAATTATTATCCAGTGAACCTGAACCATTCGAAGAAGAAAAACCCAAGATTGAAAGTGCAAAAATATCCAGAAAAATGTCTGTGAGAGTAAGTTAAAACAATAACCAAAAAGTAATCTATACCTAACTTACGGTGGTAATAAATATCTCTCCAAACTATTATGTAATTTGTGTTACGTGAATATTGAGGTAGAGTAAGGGGGACAAAGGGAACAAAAACTAATATTATTAGTGATAATCCTCTTATTCATCTAAGGAAAAAACTGTTGAACAGTTTAAAAGCATTTTAATTTTCCTACATAAACATGTTTAATAATTTTTATCGTTAGTTAAGCTTGTTCACTTAATTTTTAATTATTTTTTTAGAGTACTAAATCTAACATGACAGTTAGCGAACTAAGTATTCCAGAGAGTTTACTGGCTGAAGACACGCTTGAAGATGAGGAAGATGAGCGAGTTATCAACGTAAAAGAAATGCAAGAGCAGTCTTCAAAGGGCAAAGTGCATGGCTCGCTATTCTGGAAATATTTCTTTGCTGGTTCCAACTGTGGTTTCGTCATTCTCGTACTGGTCCTGTACTTACTTGCCCAGGTTACTGCAAGTGGTGTAGATTATTTCGTTAAGTTCTGGGTGGATGTCGAAGAAAACAAAAACGCAACCGTTAAAGTTAACGATACTGATGACGTATCTGTCCAACACGCTTTTCAATGGACTACGGACCTTTGTATTTACGTATACAGCGGTTTAATAGTAGCCTTATTCGTAATAGCATTTTCCCGATCAATGCTTTTTTATAAACTGGCTATGCTGAGTTCTCAAAAACTACACGATTCAATGTTTGCAAAAGTTATTAACGCGACAATGCGATTTTTTGATACCAATCCGAGTGGCAGAATACTAAATAGATTTTCCAAAGATATTGGAAGTATAGACGAACTGTTGCCAAAGGCTATTTTGGATGCAGGACAAATTTTACTTCAAATGGTTGGATCTCTGGTTATCGTCACGATTGTGAATCCATATTTTCTTATTTTGCTTGGGATTATATCCGTGTTTTTCTTCATTTTAAGGCATATTTTCTTAAAAACATCGAAGAATATCAAGCGTTTAGAAGGAATGAGTAAGTACTATTCAAATAATTTTTAGTATATTACAGTACTAGTTTTATAACACCCGTTTTTAGCGTACAAGTTTAGAAAATTAGCCTCTTGCGGCGAGTTTTCTAGTACTAGTGCGCTAAAAACGTGTTATGAAACGAGTACTTTATGCTATTTTTTCTATTAGGCTCTAAAATTAAAAAAAAATTAATTGATGATCGATTTAGGCATTTTGGTTTTGGATTGGAATTACAATTTTTGCATATTTGAAATTCACAGAACAAACGATATTTTGATATCTTTTATAGTCAGCTCTTGTCTTTTTCACTGCAAGTAACCAAGCCAAAATTTTAACATGGTAAAAATTAACAAAACACAATTTCGTAGCAAACTAAACTTAGAAGCGGTGTTGACATTTGCACGGAAAACGCCAAGCGATTGTCTTTTGCCCTGCATTGCCAACCCAAAAGAAAAAAAAGTACAAACCTCTTATAAGAACACGCCAAATACGTGTGATTATGAACTTATAAGAGTCGCAAAATAAAAAAATATATTAAATATCTTTGTAATATAATTTCATTTCCAAACATTTTGACTTTTTTTAATTTTCTTTTATTTATTTTCAGTGAGAAGTCCAGTTTTTACTCATTTAAACGCAACCATTCAGGGCATAACCACCATCCGTTCTTATGGAGCTCAACAAATTTTAATGGACGAATTCGATAAGCACCAGGACTATCATACCAGCGCGTGGTTTATGTATATTGCTGCCAGTTCCGCTTTTGGTTTCTATTTGGATTGTCTCTGCATGTTTTTTATCGGGTTCATCACGTTTGCTTTCCTTACATTTGGAGAAAGTAAGAATTATTAAAAAAAATAATTGCAAACAAAAATTAAAAAAGTAGTTTTGACCAATAGAGGGCTTTTAATAAGTTATGATATCCCCCCCTCCCCGTTTCGCACACCTCTGGTTAAAAGAAGTACATAAAAATAACATATTAAGATGGACCTTATTAGTTCAAATACAAAACCTCGTTGCTTTATCTCAAAAGGTTCCTGAGTTATTAAATACAAACCGAATTTTTTAGCCACTTTCAAAGGGGCTTAGCTCCCTTAAGAGCCATTTTTAGGCATATGTTTATAGGAACGTTTTTATATTTTCTGATGTAGAATTACCCCTTAAAATTAATGACCCTATTAAAAAATTTTGTTCAGATTATTAACTTTTGTTTTTTTTTTGTTCAGTTGGTGTCTAACAATATGTTTTACAGGAATGGGTTTAACCGGGGGAGAAGTAGGTTTGGCCATAACCCAGGCCACAGCATTAACAGGTATGGTGCAGTGGGGAATGCGACAGTCTGCTGAAGTGGCCAACCAACTAATGTCGGTTGAAAGGGTGCTAGAATACCAAGATTTGCCTCAAGAAAAACAACCTCAAATTCCAACAAATCCCTCAAAAACTTGGCCTGAAAAAGGAAAAATTATTTTTAACGATATGGGTTTGAAATACGACATTGCAGCACCATTGGTTTTAAGGAATTTGAATATTGAAATTCAACCTAAAGAAAAAGTAAGTTCACGTGAAAGCTTTTTGACATATTGAGATAGTTTATCAGAAAATATACACGAAAAAAAAATATAGCTAAGAGCGCTATAAGACATATACCAAGCAAATTATAATCGCTTAAGCTTATAATAATTATTATATAAATAAAAGGCTTCCTGTTACAATTATGGCATTTAAAGTAAAAAATAATATAAAATACGTTAATTGTTTAGTGACTAATAAAATATAAAAAATAATCTATTAGCCTAAATAGATTTAATTAATGTTCCGTGCTAATCATTTTTATAATATAATAGAATTTCTGTAAATTTATAACAGTGCCAGTAATAAATATAATCGTTTTCAGTTTATTGTAACATTATTAGTTTTCGTGTCTCTTATAATATATAGCTTAAATCACCATAATTTGCCACTGTTACCAAATATCTTGTAATTTATAGCGTAGAGCCCACTAATTTCTTTCCGTGTATTACTATAGACTTTTGCTTAATTTTGAACAATGTTTTGGTTTCTAGGTTGGTATTGTAGGAAGAACAGGAGCTGGAAAATCGTCCCTCATTTCAGCGCTTTTCCGCCTAGCCCATGTCGAAGGAGAAATAAACATCGATAACATCGATACTAAAAATCTACAACTTCAAGATCTCAGATCAAGAATCTCAATTATACCTCAAGATCCCGTCCTTTTTTCGGGTACTTTGAGATACAACTTGGACCCTTTCGAGGAGTATCCAGACGAACTATTGTACAAAGCACTCAACGAAGTCGAATTAAAAGACCCGGCCAATGTTATTAATAGACTAGAAAACAGGGTAATGGATAGAGGAAGTAACTATAGTGTAGGCCAAAGACAACTAATATGTTTAGCTAGGGCAATTGTTAGAAATAATAAGATACTTATGTTGGATGAAGCAACTGCAAATGTAGATCCACAGTAAGTATGCCTATTACATGTCAATAATTTAGGCGAAAGGATTGCGCATTGGCCTTCTACGCATGCGAATTTTTGGTTTCACCCTGATGTCAGCCATTACTCTTTTTCTTACTCACACTCTTATGTTGTATTTGTCACGAGCGCCATTTTGTACGTTATTTTTAAATCGTAAAACCGTTCAAATTAGTCATTTCTAGGGACTTTTTGTTAATTGAAGCCTTATCCTTTTCTCTTAGCTTTGTTACCTGTTTGTTTAACCTTGTACTATTCTACTTAATTTAGCATCCCCTAAGTCCAGGACTTGTGTGGGCTAATATTAAAGGTAACCACAAGGTTTGACTGACTTTCAAACCCTGTTTCAGCTGTCGCGACAGGTAACATGTTATGTTTGACTCTTAAGTATATTAATAATAATTTTGAAGTTTACATAATACTTCACTTACTTCACTTCACTTCAGATGTCTTGCAATGTCTTTAAATCTTATATCAGAAAAAAAACTAAACTTTTTTTTTCTTTTTTGTAGGACTGATGCTTTAATTCAAAAGACAATACGAAAGAAATTTGCAGACTGCACAGTACTTACAGTAGCTCACCGTCTAAACACAATTATGGATTCAGACAAAGTTTTGGTGATGGATTCTGGAACGATGGTTGAATTTGACCATCCACATCAACTTTTACAAAATCAAAATGGAGTTTTCCATAAAATGGTTTTAGAAAGTGGCCGGTCTATGAGCGAACAATTAAGAAGAATAGCTAGGGGCAGCTATCAAAGACAGCTATCTGTACCAGAATAAATCAAAATAGCTTGTGATTATGAAATAACAAATACTACATACCGTACAAATACTGGTACGTCGGCCGCCCGTACGTTTGCGTAGTAATTGCAGTATTAAAAAAAAAGTTAGGCTATTATTAAAAATAGGCGAAGTAACTTAAAAAAAATGCATCTTTAAAAGATGATTATGTCTCGTTTGAAATTATTTCCCAAGTAACACAGTAGCTATAAAGTATCTCTTAGCGCTCTTTCACAACAAAATAACAGCCGTATGACTTTGCTACGAAAGAGCGGTAAGAGATACTTTATAGCTGTGTTACTTGGGTTATTATTAATACGCATCACAATGTT